>CM056597.1:40007715-40255215 GCA_029721355.1 Tegillarca granosa | reverse complement strand
CACAAGAATAAGTACATGTATCAATTTTTAACAATTAAAAAAAATTGAAGCAGTTTTTATGCAATGTCGTCTGCTCAAAGTAAAATGATACACTCTCTTTAGTATCTCCGCATACTGTTATGAGTTATCGCTTTTCATTTTTTTAATTAGAAACGTAAATTTTTTGGTAATTACTATTATCTAAACATCAGTATGAACATATGCCAGAGATTTCATCAGAGTTAGAACAATTAAAGTTCAATATCACTACAATCGCTTAAAGTTATAATATGGCAACTTCTTGAAGTTGTCCATGTCGCGTGCCGACCACTCCTAGATTTCAACAATCCCTTCGAAAAGGAGACAAAATGTTTTTTTATTTCAACTAAATACAAAGTATTTTAATTTAAGGTTAAGTGTTTTTTTGTATAAAAAAGTCGGTGGTCTTTACATTGTTAGAGTACTGCATGGTTAATTGTATAATAACTATGTCGGCTAGTTTAAGCTACTTCAGATAAAGTTTCATAAGATTATCCCTATAATTACAAGCAAGGGTGTTTACAACTCATTAACGGAACATAACTAAAGAAAAAACTTATATCAGATTAAACGAACTTTACCTGTTTGTCGCGTGGCAAACCCTGCCTGGCTTGCGACAGTCTGTAAAGCATTGCTTCTGAAGCATATAATTAACGAGTATTTGTGTCATTAAGAAGCAACAATAATAATTATTGAATTATGAACAACATATGCTACTGGATCTGGTAACAATGTCTAGTTAAAATATGTTTTATTACATTGCTATATATGGCAACATCATTTAAGAGAGAGAGAGAGAGAGAGAGAGAGAGAGAGAGAGAGAGAGAGAGAGAGAGAGGAGTGGAGTAATGGTGTTTTACGCCCCGGTCAAGAATCTTTCACTTATTTCGAGGCGTTCAGTTCTGGGAAGGTTGAGGAAACCGGAGTGACCGGAGAAAACCACCGACCTTCGGCAAGCGAACTGACAAACTTTCTCAAACTAGGATCTGTCCCGAGTGGGATTCGAACCTAGGCGGTAAAAAGCACTGTGATCCGTAAGCGCGCGCTTTAGACCACTCGGCTACCGAGGCCCCGAGAGAGAGAGAGAGAGAGAGAGAGAGAGAGAGAGAGAGAGAGAGAGAGAGAGAGAGAGAGAGAGAGTCGTGCATAATATTTTCATATTTTTTTTTTATCTTTCATGAAATAGACTTAAGGTTCCTTGTGAAATAAATAAATAAGTAAAATAAATAGATAAATTATCCATATTCTAGGAGCACTTACAAAGTATTTTTCACATGTAGTTTTCACTCTACATATTCATTTGCAAAAACTTGTAACAAACATTAACCAAATCATAAGTGGCAATACGTTAATTTCATTTGATGAGCAAATTACTGATAATTTTATATGGTAATTTTTGGTTTTAGCAAATCTTCATTGTTGGTGCCTTTTTCAGAATGCTGGTGGATTATTCTGCGTGGAATTTAAAGTCATAGGCAGATTAAGGAGTACTGTATGGCAACTACCTCCGTGAAACTTATCTAAATTAAACATTATGACATAGAGATATGTAATCAACCCGATTTAATAAGTTTAACTTTTAAAAAAAACTCTTTTCATTTGATATTCTTATTACTTGAATCTTTAAATAGCAATGAACATAATATATACGGCGCAATTGAGAAGGGTTTATCCTTGTCAAAGACCCTTATTGGTAGGCTCAGTACCAATATATACAAAGTGGGTTTCAAAAGTAAGTGGCCAGCTGGCCACCAATTTAAATTTTCTGGTGGCCAGTGGAAATTCCAAGTGGCCGGCAATCTTTTCTTCCAAATGATGAAAAATTAAGGCAACTTTTAGTTATGGAAAACAAAAATTCACATTTTTAGAATTGACTTACAATCACTTACATTAGTGTTATTAATAACAATAATGATGATGTAAAGTGTCCATTATATTGCCTGAACAGTATCATCATATTGCAACAGTACCATAAAAATTCTGTAACACAGAAATAACATCTGTTCTCTAGTCACAAAATTTCAAATTTAAAGTGGACAAGCTGGCCACCATTTACAAATTTTAGGTCGCCAGACACAATTCCAGGTCGATTTGGCCACCATTTTAGTAGACAAAATTGAGGGCTGTATATATATATAATGAACTGATTGGTCTGTGGTGTTTTTCTATGACATTGCGGACGAGTTCATAAGCACTCTAAAGTGCCATAAGTGCGCACCAGTACAATGTAGATCAGAAACACTTGCACACTTACGCGTCACAGTTACTTGTGTTAGATTAATCCTTGAGATCAATACGAGTTGTCTTGTGCTGAAAATTACTGATGTGGCGTAAGCACCATTCAACCAACCAACCAACCAACTTAAACAGACAAAAATAGTTTACAATCTAATTAGTCTACAATGAGTGGTGTTAAAGTAGGACAAAACATTAATTTATCGTCACTACTTGCACGGTCAGATTACGGAAATAAAAAAGAGCTAAATCAATCATCGAGGGACACTTTTAAAGAAAAAAAAACATAAGTCAAAGTGCGGTGGTGATAAGTGGTTAAGTTATCGAAAGGCATTATAGCGAGGTTTAACTGTTCCCAACATAACAGATTTACCCATCATTTTACCTTAATAAAGCCCTATTTATAACTAAACAGTTTAAAAGATATTCTCTGATTATAAAAATAAACCACAAATAATCTACATTAATACATTCAATACATATAAATGAAAATAATAAATAAATAAATAAATAAAAACAAATTAATAAATAAACAACAACAACAACAACAAAAACAAAAACAACAACAACAATAATAATAATAATAATAATAATAATAATAATAATAATAATAATAATAATAACATAGGTAGCAGTTAAATAACTCGCACTTGCACATCACGCATAATAAAAGAAACGGGTAAGCCAACGTATATAATTTTTAACCGATTTTCTAACTTTATATTCAATTTATAATTAAACAAGTCCTACCCGTCATGCCTATACATTAGAAAATTTTAAAACTTTTAATGTTGTATTTTAAGTTAAATGAACCCGAAGAATTTCTGGACAATATGGAGACTGCGGCATTCATGGAACATAACAATGAGCAGAAAAATTATGACCTGTAACCTCAGTCAATAAATTTGGAATTATGTTTGCTACAATGATTTGACAAACCGATCGCAACATCTGACATTTCTTATACATGTCGTTTGTATCTTTGTGTCTGTTAATTGAAATAATTTGTCACACAATCTGTTTTAAAACAATTTTGTACACTTACGTCATTGATTCTGTTCAACTGTTTTTGGTTTTATCGTTTGTTGACAACTAAAAAACCCAACAAACTTTTCCTTCCTTAACGCCCCACTCGGGAAGATTCTAGTGTAAGAAAATTTGTCATTTCGCGTGCCGAAGGTCGATGGTTTTCTTCGCTATCTTAGAACTGAATGCCTTGATATTAGTGAAAGAGATTTGACTGGGGCGTAAAACACCATTAACTCAATACAATCAAATCCAATCTTTAACGTATTATCCATATCAAGAGATATACACGGAAATATGGCCTTAATGCCTATTTCGACAAAAATGATATTGGCAGCTTAAACTTATCGAAAACAAAAAAATACAAACAAGAACACAAGACTATAAAAGTTTAAGTTCAACTGAAAAGCGTGACGAGAAACGACAAACGCATATTAAAATCACTAATTACAAAACTCCCTATTTTAGCCAAGTCCGTGGTCACCCTATGTATTTTTAACTTTTATTTATAAAACGCACACCTAAAAATGAAAATAGTCTTATTTGTCTTAAAAATGAATCAACAGCCGGGTATATATGTTTTTAATCAAAATTTAAAAAAAAAAAAAAATAACGAGTTGCTTTCCCTATGCTATGTGTACATTAGGTATTTGTTAGCTTACAACCAGATGTGAGCTTTTTTCGCATTTAGTTCAGGCGTTGACTAGTTGACTGTTGATTCTGTAAACCCTAGTTGCTTTTCCTACGGTATGTGTGCATAGGGTAGTTGTTAGCTTGCAAACGATGTGAGCTTTGAGGCGTTGTCTAGGTGGCTGATGATATTGCAAAGAACAGTCTGTTCCACTCTTACTTACCAGTTTTAAAATATCAAAACAGAGTATATACAATTTTATTTCTGCACTAAGGGTAATGCAAAAGAGGCACCTATGTAGGAGTTATTGGTTTTTTGGTTTAATACAAATGCTGGTTTTCGGTAACAATGGCGAGTTTAAACTAATTATTACTGCCAGTATCTGGAAATGTGTTAAAACTTGTATCAAACACATTTTTTCTATTGAACAATTTATTCAAATGAATTTTTTCTAAACATTTTAACATTTTTATTCTTAAACGTAAAAAAAACAGGATTTTTTTTAAAAAAGCATTACTTAGTCTTTTCATGTGCATTGCTGATATTTTCAAACGCTTTAATTTATATTTTCATTTTTATTCCTCTATTATGTTTTTCCGACGAAACAAAATCTCGAAATTGTCGACTTTTTCTTGAAGTAATTAGATCTTGCCTGCCGTGTATCATATAAAGGTGTTCAGAAAGTTTCAAGATACTTAAATAATTAAAAAGGCCTTTTTTGCAATCGCCCTAGGGGTTATCTATTCCTTCTAAGGCTATGGAATCAAAGTATCTGTATTGAAAATCTTAGGACGACTGATTTCCAGTAAATCTGAAGACGGTATGGTATTTAGTTACATAATTAACGATACCTTTACTTCATCAAACATTTTTTGAAGAATTTTATTCTTAAGTAATTGTTGTCATTTTTTTCTATTTCTGTCCAACCACTGAAAAAATATTTTAGCGATACAAAGACATTAATTCAAATTTAAATTAAAATTTCATTATGTTTAAACTATAAACAAGATTTCTAAAAAATGATTCTGAGTTTAAGTAAAATTTTTTAACAGGTTGGCTGTGTATGGCATCAATTTAGGGTTCTTTCATTATATATATTAGGTAAGCTCTCATTTAACAAACATTTTTAACATGACTGAGCTGTTATTGCTTTTTCACTTTGTATCTTCAACTCCTTAGTTAAGTACATATCGATGTTTGAATTTGATGTTTGTTTATTTTTGGGATTGTTTTATGTCATTTTACGAATGGACTAATGCCAAAATTATTTAAGGAGAATCTTCAAAAGGCTGATCTCCGTAATTGTTCTATAGATTGCATACCAACTTCCATGTGTGTAACGATCAATTTACAGGAGGTATAGTTTAAATTAATTAAACCAATCATATTAGTCCTTTCATTTTCTTTGGTTTAAGAGATAAGAACGGCTTAATTGAAGGGATAGGGGTAATAATTCACTGAAAATAAAGCTAGTAAACTAAGCGAGTGTTGATAATTTAAGACTTCTCCTAATTTGACCCCAAAATGATGCAAAGAAAACATAATACTGTTTAAAGTCAAAAGGGCGCGCACTGTAAAACGTTTTAAGTTTTAAACAACATACATAGATTATTTATAATTATTTTTTAAACTTAGCGTTGACTTATTATATGAAAATAAAATTGCTTTGAAATACAATATATGTTTACTTGTAAATAGTGAAACAAGTGCTCTTTTGTATTTTATCATGGTAGGTAAGTGCATGGTCATTTCAGAGAAAAAAATTGTTTTTGAAATAGGAAAAAATCATAAATAATTGGTAAATAAAATTTCAGAAGAAAGTGAAAATGTTAAAATGGACTAATATTTTGTCTTATAAAGAAAACATATAAAATTATAACAGTTTGAATATATATATATATATATATATATATATATATATATATATATATATATATATATATATATATATATATATATATATATATATATATATATTGTATATATATATAAAGAGAATCTATTACAAGTTTGAGTTCGAGATGGGGAAATTCCGATTTGGCGAGTTTGAGATGAAAAAAATATGACCACGAGGATGGAATTCCCCATCTTGACATCAGTCGAGTAATTGATTATTTTTATGGCATATAAAAGAAATATTCAAAATTTTGCAATTGTCATGTGCAGTAACAATATATAATATAACTATATAACTATATATATATATACAACTCACTTGGATCGGAGATGGTTGGTTAGCTAGTGTGTTTACTATACCAGTCTTGCTAATGTTTCATCAAATACTTCAGAAGCTTTTTTTATTAAAAAAACTTTTTCATGCATTGTTTATTGCAAAACTTGTGATTATTTGTTTAAAAATAACCTTTTACATGTCAATAAACAGAAAGTCTTGAGCTTTGAACATCACTCTATTCTCTTAAATAACATAAAACCTAAAAATCAATAATTTTATAGTAAATCATTTGGTCCTATTAAGTCCGGTGATCAAAAGTTGCTCTCATATTTGCCATTAGTATAAATTTGTATATGTGTCATGTTGAATTTTTACAACAACAACAACAGCAACGACAACAACAACAACAATAGAATAAAATATAATAATAATAATAATAATAATAATAATAATAATAATAATAATAATAATAATATTCTGCACATAACAATTGCAAAATTTTGAATATTTCTTTTTGTAAATATTCAAAGTTCTGCACATGACACTTGTATTTGGATGTCTAATTTCATGTTTCTCATTTTGATATATAGGTTTAGGAACTTTCGCTTTTACGCTTTTTTATTGATATTCAAAAGCAAGATAAGTCCATGTTTACAAACAGTTCAGTAAAAGTATTAGACGTGCTTAATGTTTACAATCTCTGCAAATTTTTACTTTTAAATATATCTTTCTTTGAACCGCATTACTAAAATACCTGCTTTTTGGTTTCTCATATACGAGACTTACTAAATACCTGCTTTTTGATTGCTCATATACGAGACTTACTAAATACCTGCTTTTTGGTTGCTCATATACGAGACTTACTAAATATCTGCTTTTTGTTTGCTCATATAAGAGACTTACTTAATACCTGCTTTTTTTGACTGCTCATATGCGAGACTTACTAAATACCTGCTTTTTATTTGCTCATATACGAGACTTACTAAATACCTGCTTTTTTGATTGCTCATATACGAGACTTACAAAATACCTGCTTTTTGATTGCTCATATACGAGACTTACTAAAATACCTGCTTTTTTGATTGCTCATATACGAGACTTACTAAAATACCTGCTTTTTGATTGCTCATATAAGAGACTTACTAAATACCTGGTTTTTTGATTGCTCATATACGAGGCCTACTAAAATACCTGCTTTTTTGATTGCTCATATACGAGACTTACTAAATACCTGCTTTTTGATTGCTCATATACGAGACTTACTAAATACCTGCTTTTTGATTGCTCATATACGAGACTTACTAAAATACCTGCTTTTTTAATTGCTCATATATGAGACTTACTAAATACCTGCTTTTTGATTGCTCATATACGAGACTTACTAAAATACCTGCTTTTTTAATTGCTCATATACGAGACTTACTAAATACCTGCTTTTTTGATTGCTCATATACGAGACTTACTAAAATACCTGCTTTTTTGATTGCTCATATACGAGACTCACTAAAATACTTGCTTTTTTGATTGCTCATATACGAGACTTACTAAATACCTGCTTTTTGATTGCTCATATATGAGACTTACTAAATACCTGCTTTTTGATTGCTCATATACGAGACTTACTAAAATACCTGCTTTTTGATTGCTTACATACAAAACGTAAGTTTTAACACTTTTTGTGAGAAATAAAAAAAATAAAACATTTTATTCTTCAATGATCTGCGTTTCCATTCTGTGTTAAATAATCGTTGTACTTGACTTTGTAACTGATAAGAACATTTAAAATGATTAAAGTGGTGGACGTTTACCGATGGTATCGCGAAAAATAAACAAGAAATAACTTTAAAAGACAAAGTCTGCTTTATCAAGGTGCATCCTTGAAGGAAAATTTTTCGCACCGGATCTGTTTGATGTATCAATTAGCGATGGCTTATTGACAATTTTTCCACAAAGATAATTTAATTTAAAGATATATGTTAAATGTGGTTTTACTTCAAAAAATTTGAACTAAATATAAAAGCCCACACTTCTATTGATCCTCAACTAATTTGACTTAAATGGTATTACCGTTTGTTAAAATTCATTGTACTAGCAATAAGAATGGTCTTGCTTGTACTAGTATATCATTGATGTGTATTTTATATTATCGCTGTGTTTAACAATATTGTTCTTTATCCCTGTTGATTGGTCTCAGATTACCCTTTGATCTAGAGGATTATGTTTCAAGGGATAGGTAGTGTCACCACCTATCACACACACACACACACACACACACACACACACACACACACACACACAGAATTTTATTCAAAATACTCATCTAATTGCAAAATTTGTAAAAAAATTTTTCTAATTATAATATATATTATATATAAAGCTATATATTAACATCTCCAACAGGAGATTGTTGTTCCACCAGACATTCTTCAGAATTCTTTCCCATTCAGATCATGACATCCATGTTCATAATTCTATGTCGTTTTAAAAATTCTAGTCCTTCTAGAAACCAAGACCCGATAACCGTACATAGGATATCTTCATTTGAGAAGTTGTAAATCACTGGTTGATATCTAACAAAAATACCTGTTAAATTTGGGTGTGCCATATGTGCACATTTCGGAAAATCATTCCACATCAGTCAAACTACGGGCCGAAAATGTTGATAGATAAAAAACAAAACAACATAAGCCAAACAGTTCAAAATAACTGAATCCATAGTTCCAAAATTATATCAATCCAACCCAGCTAAGAAATGCTTTGCATGACGGAACAGACCTTAGTTTTAAACACTTTTTTAAAACACAAGAGGCTAAAAATTATGCTTCACAGTAAACATTCTCTGTAAAGTGCTGATTTTAACAAAATACTTGCGCCATATGAGCACATTTCGGAAAATGTGAACAAAAAAAAGTGTTTGTGATGGAGAAAAAGGAGTTTTGTTGTTTATTTATACTGTGATAATACTGTTAAAACAAAATGCAAGTTATTGTTGTTCTGCTCCAATATTTTATATTCGAACAAACCCAGCCTTCTTGATACTTGTGGGTTTTCAGTAGTGTCATCCAGTCTCGTTGACTGTTTTTCATCTACTTTTGTTGTTTCATATTCTTCCCGTCTCGTTTGACTGTTTTATTCTTTTATTGGTTCGTGATCTTGGTTGTGTTTGCCATTCCTAATTACAATTTGGGTGTTACTAGTCGCGAAAATTTTTTATTTGTAACTTGATTTAATAAAAAAAAATCGTAAAAAATTGAGAAATTATTTGAAAGTCCCTCACAAAATATCAATATATTAATGTATTTTTCGATTAATAAATTTTTATGTGCTATTTTGAAGTTCTATTAAAACAATGCATTCAAAATCAGCATTGCCATGTGCTGATTTTGAATACATTATCTTAAATGAAATTAAAAATCAACCCATGGCAAATTGATTGATCTTTGAAACAAACTGAAATTTGTGTCACTATCATTCAAATTTACGAAAACTTCATGTTATAATGATTCAAGAAATTGCACAAGACACTTGCTTGCTGCAATAACCTGACTTTTTGAAATTAAAATAACAAAGACATTGATGACACAGATATCATATGTTTATATATTAATCTATTAGTTGACCTCATTTAATGATAACGGATAATTTACTTGCGATTGAATTTGAAGTTCACTACCTGGTACTGTTATAACATGACTTATGAAGATTTCTTTACAAGAAATAGTAAATTAAAGCTAAATTGTTGTTGATTACAAAAATTAGTTAAATGTGCTCACTTCAAAGTCAGTGTGTGGGGTCTGACTTAAGAATTATTTTTCCATTCAAGAGTATCCATTCCAGCCTAAATTAGAAATGTAAAAAACAATTTTAAAGAAAATAAAACTAGGATTATTTTCTGATCATAAATTCGGACCGTTTACGAGATAGACAAATTAATCACGTGTCGGCTTTTACTTTACACATGCATTGTCAAAAAGTTCACAAACTCAAGAAATATACATGTATGAACACGACAAACAAAAAAGAAGGCTTTTTCTTTGATATATTTTTTTTTAGAATTATTTAGATAAATATTGCTCAAAATGTATACATCAAACTTAACTCTTAATTTCTGCATGTGCTCTGTTTTGATACCTGAAATAGCTAAAGGTTTCTCCTTGTGGAATAGCATTGTTTAAATTTTAAAACAAAAATGTTGAAATTTTTTGAAGAAACAGCCAAATAAGCACACATTCAAGAAAAAGACCAAATGTATCACATTTTAAGTGCTATACCTTAATTGTCTAGCTTAACTAGACTACTTTTGGATGTCTTGCCACAAACTATTGATATCAACTGATGAACAATTGGAAACACAAATATTTTTAAAAAGCACTCAGATAGTCATAAGATTTAGATTGCGTATGGGAATATTTGCAATATTCCCTATTTTCATTGACTTTCTACTATCAAACTTACTGGTTCATTTAATTTCTTTTTATTTACTTGTACAAAAATTATTTGAATGTTTTAATCCGGGGAACAAAGGTCAAACTCTGACAAAAACATCAAAGGAAATCTGTTTTTACTATATTTTATCTTTTGACTTGATGAAATATTAAATTTCAAGTCAGTTTCGTCTAAGCTATATCATTTTCTATGTAATATCCTCAATTTTACCCCGCTTCATTCACCAGAATGAAAATAAGATGGTTTAATTTTTAATATATGATACAACTGAATCTTGTTTATCTACCATTTGGTATATGGAAAAGTATCTTTGAAAGACTTGATTTAAAGTCGGGATTCGTTTTCCTTAAATTTGATTAAATCGTATAATAAATTTAAATAAACATCAAGTTGTTATTCTAATAATAACACGAAAGTGAACACATTTTTATCAGTCATCAAATAAATATTCAAACACGAATAAATCTATAAAATATTTTTTTTTGTTTTTGGCATATTTATTTGTTGTTTCGTCATACGCGTAATTCGTTTTAAATTTTATCTAAGAAGATTTTAAAAAAAAACTAAGTTTGGCTTAATATGTCAAAAATTACGCGTAATATACGAACTTTTTATGGCTTCATCAATAAAAATAAGAATCCTTTTATCACGAAAGGTAATACCTTTGCAGCATTGCAATCACAGAATGAAGCATTTTTTCGATTTTTTAAACAAATATGATTCTCTGTAGTTGCTTAGTACTTTGTGTTTAATTTTATTACAGGCAGACAGGAATTCAGGAATCAGAGGAGTAACAGATAGAACAAACAAACAAACAAACAATAAATAAATAAATAAATAAATAATAAACCGATTGTTTTTTGTAAATGTTTAAGCGTTGTAGATGCTTTTTCTAGTAAAGAAACTATTCTTATACAATTCATTGTAGACATCACGTGCGATAAATATTTTTATCAAAAAACTTGAAACGAAATTATTCAATACCGTTCGTATCAATGGTACGAATACATTTTGCTAGATGGACGGAAATGTTACTTTTTGGAAGTAAAAGATTTTGGGGACCTTGAAATAGTTCTTAAACCTCACCAGTGACCACTAGACATCTACATTAGTGCCCGTTCAATATTCGGGATTTTTGTCATTACAATGTAGAACTTTGTTGCGTTATGTGTTTCTTATTTGCCCTTATTTGTAGTTTTCTGTCATTAACGTTCATTGTATCTTGTTCTTGGTTGTGTGTGTTGTTATCGTGTGCCTACATTTCAGTTACATATTCCCATAGCAATGTAAAATTGCTATTGTTCCTAGAAGATTTAATCTAGCATAATTCTTTGGGGAAGTAAATAGAAAGTTACTGTCAACGACAATGGTAGCATTCTAAGGCCTCCATTTCGATTTTAATTTCAACATGAAAATTTCTTCTTACTATTTTTTTACATTACAAAACCGGGAATCTTTACATCTGAATACTAGTATTGAGTTTAGCCTCATCACATTTAAACGAAGTATGGTATGTTCAAATCATTAGTATTGAATTATGTATTTCATTCAACGTTGTAATTCTAGGAAACCCAGATTTGTTTGAACTTTAAATATACATGTACATCAACACGAAGGCATCTGAATTAGAAAAATTCTACATCCGATTAGAATACATCATGTAAGTCAATGAATGTTTTATAAGTAATTTGATAAGACATGACACTAGGACTATTTTAAGAATGCTAAATACTTGCTTTGAAGTTGTATTTGGTTGGGTGAATGTAAATCATAGTAACACTTTAAACCGTGTATCCCATTTCTAATGGTTTACCCTAACGTTAACACCTGTAGAGTATTGGAATATAACAAGTCATGGGTGGTGGCTACCTAATCAGCTGTTATAATAAGCTGCTGATTAAAGGGGGTGCATCCTAGCCCCAGATGAAGATGATGACGTGATGATAATATGAACTGATAGAGTAGAAGTCTTTAGAATATTTAGAGTGCAAAAATATTTTTAATTTTTAATTTTATGATTTGCAGTTTACCTTTATCACGAACCGTAATCAATTACAATGGATTTTAAAAAAAATTAATAAAATAATAAATAAATAAATAAATTTGAAATAATAATAATAATAAAATGTTAATATTGATAGCGTTTATTTCAAAGAAAAGTAAAAATAGATAAATAAAATGTAACATTAACATAACCAAAAATACATCAAATATTATGAAAACATAAAACACGTACCACATAATATTGACTCTTTGAGTTAATTCCATAAGTACTCATGGCTCAACCAAAATTTAGAAAATGGCGCTTTAAGGTTTCGGCTTTCAGGGTAACCAGTGGCAACTGATTGTGTATGATGATATAACACAGGAGAACACCAAGAAGGCGGTAAACAAACAATACAAAACAGCTTATAATCTGTGATTTTGACTGAAGATGTAATTCTTGTTTAAACACATTTTATTGCAATAAAACGTTTTACAAAAGGATTGGGAAGGTTCCATTTGACTGGAAAATTTTCGGTTGTTTTTTAGGATAACTATAATTGTTATTTGTTAAAATTAGCGTTTTTAATACGTTTATTTTCTTTGTAATGTCACATTCTCAGTAACAAAAGACACTCATGAAGAAGCCTTGGTTGCTGAATGGCTCTCACTGCCTAGGTTCAGATTCAAGTCGGGAAAAAATCCTACATTGGAAAAAAATATGAGTTTGCTCGTCAACTGTCGGTGATTTTTTTCCCGTGCACTCCGTCCCTCAATTATCTAGGAACTGAACGCTTCGGTATAAACACTGTCCCCCATTTCTAATATTGCCAAGAACCAACAACTAAATTGTGCTTGTGACAATGAAAGCTAAATATTATTTTCTTTTGAATCTTCTGTTTACAAAATTGCTTAAATTTGGATAAATTACATGAATAAAAGTCTTTGAAGCAATTATTTCAATGCACATCTGTGAAATAAAAAAATTTATAAAATTTGGTAAATTCATAAGCTTCTGTTAATATTTAAATCTTAATTTGTGACATATTAATAATGTCGTGAGGAATACTAAATTGATTCTTCATCTGAAGAAAGTGGGAAGGTTATTATATCTTGAAGTATTTATTTGTATTTTTATGAGTGTAGATAATAAGTTCCATGTTTTGATGAGGTGTTTAACTTTGCAACAGTAAACAAGAACAGGTGCGAGAATGTGGCGCGACTCTACATGAATCCACGGGGAGTTGTTATCTCATAAAAAAACACCCGTGTATTAAAATAATGCATTTAACCTGGGAGCGAATCAAATCTACATTAAAAATTCACTGCCGAAAATTATTATATATGCTGAACGTGATTCTCTCAACTACAAAGACGCGTGTCTTGTATTAAATAAAAATGACTGCTTTCGTAAAATTGACTTCATGAGGAGCTATTCTTTTAGAGCAAAAATTCGTAATTACATAAACATGTTATTTTCTTTTCATGTTATGTGGTTTTTACTCTATCTCACTCGGAAAACCGATTTTTACATCTATTTCTGATATTAAAACCAGAAAGACACACAGATTGAATTATAAATATGAATATTATCATATTTTTTTTTTTGCAAAGTACATTAGAAAAATGCACTTTAAAGAAAATGTAGATATGATATATTTGTTTAATGTAAAATACAAGAAGGTGTTTAGCGAAGATTAAACAATAAACACCACGAAACAAGTCAAATAGTATAAGATACTTTGGCACCCCTTCATAATTAGAAATTTTTTAATAAGTATTTTCAGTGTTCGGGATGAAATCCGGACAATGGCTATTACCGTACAGCCACAGTCTCAATTTGTTATTAGCTTGGATATCAATAATATTTTATTCCCAAAAGTATAAATGCTTTTTTATGAATGATTTTGATATTCTATTTATAGATCAACAATGTACATAAATGTCAATGTTTGTCGTTATTCGCTGGTTGCTAAATGTATTTTTAGTTACTGTCATGTGCTGATCAAGTTTTGAATGCATTATTTAAATAAAAATTCAAAATCAGCACATGACATTACTACGTGTATTCTTTGTATTGACGATGTTATATCCGGATTCATATCCGATTAGTGTATTATGTAATACTCATTAAAAAAAGGAACTTTACAGCCATCTTGTTGTTTATGAATGTCTACAAAGTGCTAGACAATAATCTAGATACTTGACCATCAGCAACATCCACTACAGTCGCTGCTTTGACTTTTGCCAAGTTCGCAATATTCGTTCGCACTTGTTCCTAGATGAGGCACGTTATTCCTGCTGTGTGTTTTGTTTGTAGCAATTTATTGGTGTGTATCTTTAAATTTACGTTTTATTTTTATCTTGACACATTATATTACTTGCATTTACACTTGACCTATTGGCCTTCCCAAACTCAATCTCAAACTTCACCGGTCTTGTCGCAGTTTCTTAACTCTCGCGTTGTTTTGACGATTTTCTACCAGTAGAAAATTGAATGAATTATTTAAATTTAAAAAAAAAAAAATATTTATAAGACGCATATTAACACAATCAATTAATTTAATTGCAAGTTTCACTGCGCAAATATATTTAATAAATCAATTAAAGTGCTAGAGAAATCTTAACTGCACCAAGTTCGAAAATTATATTTTTTAAAGACGGATGACAAAATAACACAAAATTTTATAATTACATGTCCTTTTAAATTGATATACGCATTTGATTTAAAGTTTACCAAGGTTTAGACCTCACCTAGTGATTAAAATTAGGCTTGTATCTTCGCCAGCCTATACATAATCAGTATTTATTTATTTATAATTTTTTGAAAGCTCCATCAGAATGTTCTTTACGTTAGGTAAAAAAAAAAACAACTTGCTCTTCGCATCGATTTTTAAATTTATTATTCTTTCCATAGTCAGAATGCTGTATTGTCTAAATATCAAATTTAAAACGATTCACTGAAAAAAATACATGTACTAATGTCATGTGCTACTTTTGAATTTTTATGAAATAATACATTCAAAAGTGGCACATGACAATTATTATTACAAAAAAATTCAAAAGTAGCGCATGGCACTAAAATCACAATATCTGTTCTTAAATTGTCATTGCGTTAGTGTCCATCTAACATAAGGAATTTTATACAACCTATATGAGTTCAATATGTATTTATCTTCTCCTTTTGTTAATGTTTTCATTTATTCTAGTGTACCATTGCTTAATTTCAAATTGTATGAAATACAGTATTAAAAAACAAACCTATGTTATATTTCTAAATAAGTAAATTTCATAAAAAACGAAATACTGGCACAAATGAAATAATATTTTATTTCGACCAAAATTTCATATGTGTATACTTTAGCTGATTTAATACATTTCCACTATCTAAACAACAAAAGAAAAACCTCGAGTGGGATTTTTTCTACTTAGCCAATTTGGTAGAGTATTAGTATTTCAATCTGTCTGTAAATTTTGGCAAGGTCTCTGTTGAATGCATCAATTAACGTATAATTTTTATCGAGTTGAAAAAAAAATTAATGTATATAGCAATCAAAAATAAGAATTAATTTTATTCATGTTAGTATTGATTTTAAAATTAAATTTAACTAAAAGTAGTGCCTCATGCAGTGATTAAAAATCGAGCGTCAATCTTCCTCTCTTTTTTTTTTGTCCTATTGTCATATACCACTTTTTGAATGTATTTTTATGATTAAATCCAAAAAGTGGTATATGACAGTATTTTTTTTAAAAAAAATGAGAGAAATATTAAAAACGAGTTGTCAAGTCAAAAATATAAATGAAGGAATAAATATAAATAATAAATAAATAAATGATACGATGCATACTTGTATATTGTATATTGCATATTCAAACACACCTCGAAAAATAAAACTTTGTCCAGATTTTAGAAAAGATGACTGAAACCAAACACTGAAGGAAGCAAAAACTGACCTTAGCAAATTGTTTTATATTTGATTTCTCTTACTGAAAGACCAGAAAAGGTGACGTTATAGCATCCTATATAATGAATGGACAGAACAAGTTGTTTAATCAATCAATTCTGAATTGATTACTGTTGTGCCAATTAAATCGTGATAATTTTTATTGTATATAATTTCTAGTAAATGTAGAGAATCAGAAAATTCTAAATTAAGAACGAAGATGTGGGAGAATATTTGACAAACTATAACCAAAGCCAATTAGGGCTTATTATGTCAACCTATAATAATAATAATAATAATAATAATAATAATAATAATAAATAAATAAATAAATAAATAAACAATAAATAAAATAAAATAAAATAAAATAAAATAAAATAAATAAAATAAAATAAAATAAATAAAATAAATAATTACATTACATTACTTTTCCATTTCGATTTATTATAGTTGTCAATATAAAATCGTTTGTACATGAAGGTTCATTTTACAGCAATTGTCTATTTGAATGTATCCGTGTCCATTGTCCTTATCTGATCATTCTGTTTCTTTTTGCTTGCTTTTGATGGTTTTTTTCTACGTCTTTTACCAACCCATATATATATATTTTATTTTGACGCCAAAAAATCACCAAGACATACTTTAGTGCAAAGAAATTTACAATTTACAATTTATGACAGTACTTTAGAAGGTCCAGATTTCGGGTTTTCAAGTTTTCAAACATCTTTCTGTCTACACGTAATTCTCATAAGGTCTGTGGCCTTTTCATACATGTATATAAATTTGATATTTTAACACGTTTTAAAGTCTTTTTAACAAATAAAATTGAATAATGAGTTCATGACGTTAATTTTTGGTATATACTTTGGTATTAAATAGTTGTTATTTATGTACTGTGGGCTATTTTACGACAAATTTATTTAACGCCTTCTCCAAATTATCATCAAACCCGGTGTATTGTTTCCGAGTGTAAACGTCGGTAGTAATTACAGAAGCCATAAAAATCAGTATTTCTTCTACAAAGAGATTAACTATGATGCCGTTTTAGCTTTGAATTAATTCCTTTTTATACATGGTGTGTGAATAGTAAAGTGCACCCCCACCGTGTAAATTGTGATAACATTTTCTGATGAAGCAAATTTAATAGCAAACAAGTGGTCACACTAATGAGTTATTATGATAATAAAGCCAGTGAATTTTCGCGCCAAATTGTTAATTATTAACTTGATCATACTTAAAAGAGTGCTGAGAAAAGGGCTAATATTTCCGTAGTCCATAAATCAGTATTTTACTATACATCTAATAGATTCCGAGCTCACATTAAACAAGGAACGCTGTGATTTATTTCTGATGGTTTAAATTATCCACCTTAAAGTTTAAATTAGTGTAATATTATACACGTGCTGTCAATATAACTTTAACAGCTTATACAAAATGCTGCAAATTACCTTATACTAAAAATGCATGTTACATTGTTGATTCAGCATTACAGCAGACACACGTGATACTATAGTAATATTTCTTTCCGAGTATCTAGTGGAACGTCCCAAGGTTGTGACTAATCCTTTGAATCTTAGTTGTTCTTCGGCATTCCGTAAAGAACAATTACCAATGCCTCATATGTGCATGCATTGTAATTACCTGCATGTAATTTATATACAAAGAAAACTTATGATTGTTACATATATCTAAGAACTGCAACTATCTATCTCATGCATATACAATGTATAGGCTTTACGTTTTGGTTTTCTGACTAATTCTGAAATCAAATGTCCTTGTAATTCATTACAAAAAAAAATGATGTCCTGTGATATTATGCTGTGGTATATTTTGCAAACATAGACTTTGTTCTCTGTATTGTAAAAAATATAATTATTAGAAATAAAGAATTTGAATTTGAATTTTGAAGAAGTTTTGATTTTTTTATCCATTTTGCCACTCCCCATGTACAAACACTTTCTAAATCAATTGTCACACACTTTAAATACACTGAGAATGAACATGCCAAAATCTTCAGCTTTCAGAAACAGCAAATATTGGCCGAATTAGACAATAAAACCAATACTTGCGTTTGGAATGAACACTAGACAAAATGATCAGAAATACAGTATTTTGTATTTAAAATGAAATATACGGAATTTAAGACAAATTGACAAGGTAGTGTTCAATCCTTTTGCATCATGATTTTTTTGATAATGTTTTTATATTCACATAAATAACATCACTAAATAGAATGAAAATTGTAGCTAAAAACTTGAATTTGACATTAGCCTTTGAAACTACTATTACGATAGCCAATACGAAAAACGATTATTGTAGCAAAAATTATTAAAATAAAAAATAATAATAAAAATATAATAATAATAATAATAATAATAATAATAATAACTTGATAATAATGATAATGATAATAAAGAAAAGAAAGATAAGAAAAGAAAGAAGGAAACTATAGTGAAAACCATATTAAACACGTCTTTGGATGCGGGAATTCAAGTACTTTAAAAGCATTAAACGTGCAATTAAGATATGTGATTACAACAAGCTGTTCCCAAATACATAGAAGTACATCAAAAATGGTAAATTAAACATTATACTTATTGTTTAAAAAAAGATTCGACGGATAACATAGTTGTAGTGATTGCTGGTTTATCGTTTGGTAAAATAAAGATTATTTAAATATATTTATATACCACTGATTTTGAAATAGATGACTGTGTTTCTTCGACTGAACCTAAACCTCACTACTGGACGTTTTACTTCAGCATCCATTCCAAATTTATATTAATAGTCAGCGTTCCTTTTCTGTGGTCTCTTCGTATTTGTTTTTATTTTTTCTTTATCAGATACCTGTATTGGGTCATGTTCTTGGTCGGTTGGCTGTTGCACAGTGTATGCTTGTTTTCTTTTACTGTTTACCTTTTTTTAAATGTAAGTATTAAGACATAATTGGTTGTGGTGAATCGAGATCTAAATGATCTACAGCACCACTGTAAAACATATGATCATAATGTTAAGTGCTTCTCCAAAGGTAGGGGAGATGTTTTCCCATCTATGTATCATTCGATGTATAATTGTTATTTATTTATTTATTTTGTTTGTTTTAAAATAACAGCTATTTGGTGACTTTGAATATTGACAAGTACATTATATTTTGCTACAAAATTCTGTATATAATTACTATTTGTAACAAGACATTTGTGAATCAGTGTTAATGCAAGTACATTGTCTGAGTTAGTAAGTGAGTAACAACCATATCCATTCATATCAAATGAGAAATAATTTGCTTCTGTATGACAAAAAATATATTTTTCTATGATAAACTTTTGATAATTTTTTTTATAGGAATAATGTTAACTGTTTAAACCTTTTTCATGTTTAAAAGTGTGGTATAAAGAGTCTTATATGAATAATAAAATGTAAAATCATGAATTATTACCCTACAGATTTAAAAAAAAAAAAAAAAAAAACACTAGATAAAATTTGCCCGAAAGCCAGGAGCTTATAAAAAGAAGGACTCTGGTGTCTTATTATGTGCTTATGCGCCTTTATTCTTCATTTCGTTCAGTATGTTGAGATTTGACCTTTGTGGCTCTGATTATCGTCCAAACACAATATTCCCTTTATTTTTCAAGTTTGTTATTGGTGTTTTATTGTCAAAAATGTTATTATATTAATTAGTTGTGTATTTAATTGATCTTGCTATTATCAAAAAAACGTTATTTTTTTCATTATGGTCTAGTTATTGTTTGAACACGTAATTCCATTCATTATGTTAGGTATGTTTTTAATAAAAAAAAAATTATTGTCAAGACACGTTTTTCCATTTACTAGTATTTATGTTTATTATGTTCAAGTTTGTTCTTGGTGGATCTGGTTATTGTCAAGACACGTTTTTCCATTTATTTATGTTCATTGTGTTTAAGTTTGTCCTTGGTGGATCTGGTTATTGTCAAGACACGTTTTTCCATTTATGTTCATTATGTTCAAGTTTGTTCTTGGTGGATCTGGTTATTGTCAAGACACGTTTTTCCATTTATTTATGTTCATTGTGTTTAAGTTTGTCCTTGGTGGATCTGGTTATTGTCAAGACACGTTTTTCCATTTATTTATGTTTATTATATACATGTTTGTCCTGGGTGGATCTGATCATTGACGAGACACTTTATTCCATTTATTTATGTTTATTATATACATGTTTGTCCTGGGTGGATCTGATCATTGACGAGACATGTTATTCCATTTATTTATGTTTGTTCTATACATGTTTGTCCTTGGTGGATCTGATCATTGACAAGACTTGTTATTCAGTTATTGTGTTCGGTGTGTTTTAATAACTCTTTTATGGTCAAGAAACGTTTTTCCTTTTATTATGTTGAGGTGTGTTTCTAATGCTTTTGCTATGGGTGTAAATTGTGTTGTTGTTGGATTATTTCTAAAAATATGCTTTCTCGATCGCTCTTGTATGGTAAAATGTATATTATTGTTGTCTCTGGTTTTGGTCAAAACATGTTATTCCTTTCCTTATGTTTTAGTCTATTCTTGGCATTTCTGGTTATTGTCAAAAATGTATTTTATTTTATTTTTTTTGTTATTTTTGTTTTTTTTTTTTTGTTTTTGTTTCTTTAAGTCTATTCTTGGTGGGTCTAGCCGTTGTCAAAACACATGTTTCCCGTTTAATAAGTGGCTTTTGTTATTACTAAGACACGTTATTTGAGAGCGAGGATATAAATATATAATAAGGTTATCTCAGAGAAGTAAAATAGATATAACTCAAAAGAGTTGACCCAAGACTAGAAAAATTATTTTTGATGAACTTGCGGTAAAAAAATGAAATAATAATAATAATTAGAATAATAATAATAATTCTCCATCCACTACATTTTCAAACCAGACTTTACGGCGTGTTTAGATCTACATGTACATGCAGGTTAATTTTTTTTTTACATTTAACCTCTCATGGACAGTAAATTACCAAATCACCACTACAAAGGCTTAGTTGGTATTGTGCTCGCTTTGTATGTCGGAGGTCGGGGTTCAAACCCGGGACTGTCCATAACTTGAAAATTTGTACTGACTGTTCTTTGGCCAAACACTCGGCATTTGGCACGTGGTCATTCAGAAAAGACCTTATAAACGGGAAGGCGTGGAACGCTAAAGAACCCAAACTGCCACATTGCCCTATGCGCCCTGCAAAGGTCAAAATTTGTGCCAATTCACCTATAACTGATGATGTCTCGATATAAGTGAAATATTCTTGACTGGGACATAAAACCCAGTTTAATAAATCAACCAATCCATCCAAAGTCAAGATGTTTAAAAACATTCTGAAAACTTATATTGTGACTTGTTTATCTTACGATAGTTTCATTGTGTTATGTTTTTGGTTGCTCTGTCCATTTTATGTTATTGCTTTTTATTGCAAATAAGCAAAATTTTACATTAAATAATATGCTCGGCATTAACGTGTGAGCAAAAGATGTTACACACTATAATAACTAGTCATTACACACTTTGTAATAACTAGTCATTACACACTTTGTAATAACTAGACAAACGTCATGTAATATTACAAGCTATAAAACGAGACTGGTCTTTAAAATACAACACTTTAAGTATTTTTGTAAAAACAAACATTTTCATTGATACTAGGAAAAAATATCAACAATAAAAACATAAATCTTAGATTTTAATGAAATAATATTTGTAAGTTATCACTGAAAGTTTCGTATTTTTGTTCATATTTATTTATCCATATATTTCAATTTTCTTTACTGGAGGGTGACATGTGTGAAGATGATTTATGAAATTGTGAACTATTTCCAGAGTTTTTCTCCGGGGAGGTATCAGAGTCACTTCCATTTTCCTTCTTTACTTCTGTGTGAGTTTTGGCATGTTTACTTAAATGATCACTGCGCATAAATCTCTTATTACAAACAAGACAGGCAAATCTTTTTTCTCCAGTATGTGTACGTAGATGGCGCTGTAATTCGTCAGAGCGAGTAAAACGTTTTCCGCAAAACAACCAGTTACAAACAAAGGGACGCTCACCTGTATGCCAACGTAAATGTGCTTTCAAGTGAGAGGATTTATTATAAATTTTTCCACATCCGGGAATATGGCAACTATGAACGTTTTTCTTTCTCATATTAGCTCCTGGACCGCCATAACGTTCAGCTTCTTGACAATTTGGACATGCACAAGTGGCTCTACCATTTAAGCGTTTTGTTGACTTAGAAGTTGTAACGTTGGGCAGAACTGGACGTGGTAGAAACGGACTAACGGTCTCTGTCTGTGCAGAAAACATAGATTTATATGTATCTTGTATGTTCTGTTGGCTTGTTGGTAAATACGATGTCGATCCTGAACTTAAAGAATGGGGTAGTGGAAATTCTGAATTTGAATAATTTGACTGCATCTGAGAATGTAATGCAGACGAAGCACCTTGAATGTCTGAATACCAGTTGCTAGGGTTTGAATGGATATCCCACCACGAAGAAGCGTGATTGGAAGATGGTTGTACCTCCTTCATATGTGCAATGTTCATATTTAATGACCAAGATTCATATGAATGTCCATTTACTGGTTGTATACGTGAATAAACGTTACTTAACACAGACGCACTCATACAACTGTCAGAAGAATGCATTTTGTGTGGATAATTAGAAGATGACGAGTCCGAGGAAGGATGCTGGGAAATTACTGAGGAAGGGTATATCCAATCAGCGCTTGCTGATGTTGGACAGTTCCCAAGTGAACTTGATCTCACTGAATATCCCAGTCCTGGAGATGACACACAGGAAGCACTAAGTCCAGACAGACGCTGTGGTGTAAAGGTCATAATATCCGGAGCTGTTACGGCAGCAACAGGTCGTTTCCATGGATGAAAACCTTTTAAATCTGGAGACTGGCTCCTGTCTTCTAACTTATTGCACTGAGCAGCAAGCATAGCCAATGGCGCACCTCCGATTTGATATGGATCCTGAAAACACATACAAGATGAAAACTATTTATTAAATCTATATAATTATCCTTTTTTCTTAGCTAAAAAGGATTAAAATAATAATAATAATAATAATAATAAATACTACGACTACTACTAATAATAATGATAATAAAGCTTCAATAACTAAAGCTATTTTTATGTTTCAAGAAGCAAGGTCGTTGAAACAGCTGTTATTAAGCCTGAACTCTTTGTTGTAATGAAACTTTTAGGGCAAAGAAAACATTTGTGACACGTGCCAACCAAATCTTAAAATGTCTGAAAACTTGGTTGCATAATGCTAAAAGAATACGATTTAAAACTGACTAATTTTTTTGCAACTTAATTTCAAACGACAGTTCCGATGTTGTTGCGGCATATACGTGTGATTGCATTTTACTTCTATAGAATGCTTGATAAACCTTTATGAGTGAACTTAAGCCTAAAAGCAATAACAATTCATTTTTGGCTAAATATTGGTCCTTTAAGTATTCAATAATTTTGGAAAAAGTATTTCAGAAGATACTTTATTCTAAAATCTTAAAAATAGTTTTTCGGAAATCTAGGGGCATAGATAATTAATTTTTATAAAACTTTCAAAATATTCAAAATCCTAGCAGTGTAGATACGAGAAGTTTGTTAGAATTTTAATACTTTATTAAAAGTATGAGTTTGTGTAGTATTGTTATAAAATGTAAATTACATGCCCTGTCTATAGTTATTGTTAAGTGGCCTATGCCCCGTCGATGAATTGTATACCTTTCCTCTGTGAAACAAGCTTTTTAATAGGCTCTAATCGGATTTTATGCTTCATAAAAATTTACCGTATACTTAAAGATTATTTAAAATTAAAAAAGAAGTCTCTCTCCAAGTTTGAAACTCCCCATTCATCCCATTTGCAGCTTGTACCAATTTTAACCAAGTGGAGAAAAATATCGAAACTAATTTAAACACGAGAAGCAATGCTTGCTAATAGCTATTAACCAGCGGCATACTTGACCTTCCAGGAGTGAATTGAAAAACGTGAATAGCCGATGAATACAAATAAGCCCGGAGTTGTACAATATGGACCCGCCAGGGTGGTTTTATCATCAAAGACGGAACAAAACACTTGATTTTATTTATTCGTTTAAATTCGCATCACCTGATGAGAAATTGTACTTGAATACCTCAAGATCGTTTTATTTCTCTCAAATGAAACAAGTTTTTCTTTTCATATATACAAGCGTGTAATGTTTATTATTTATGAATCTATACTTTTAAACAAATACACAGTACTTCTACATATTTTCAATTGATCATAAGGAAGTTGCCTTGTTTTAAATTCACATTTCGTCACGAGATGTTCGAACTGACATTACTAGTCAAAAATGAATTGTGTAACTTAATTGTAAAAGATAAGCAATAAGTATTATTTTCCATGTTTTATCTCTTTCCTTCTTTCTTTTTATATAATTTTTTAAATTTTTTTGTTGTGGCATTTTGAAGTTGCTGTTACTATTGTTTCGTGTATGTGAAGATTTTTAATGTTTTGTTTGTTATAAAGGTATAAAACTTCTGTTGTCATATATGTGATATATTTATGAAATAAATTAGTTGTTCGGTTGTACTGTTGTTAAACGTCACATCAGCAGTATTTAAGTCATTCAAGGTGAGGCCTAGTTCGATCAATTCTAAGAAATCCTCTTAGATCATATTAATGGATGTATGCATGAGAGGGGCGCCCGTCTTGCATCTGTGCGCAATCAGGGCGGCTTTTTGTTGAGGTGTTAGCTCACAAGTCAGTATGCCGCAAAATTTATGAAATAATTTATTTGTTCGGTTGTACTGTTGTTTAACGTCACATCAGCAGTATTTCAGTCATTCAAGACGAGGGCTAGTTCGATCAATTCTAAGAAATCCTCTTAGATCATATTTATGGATGTATGCATGAGAGGGGCGCCCGTCTTGCATTTGTGCGCAATCAGGGCGGCCTTTTGTTGAGGTGTTAGCTCACAAGTCAGTATGCCGCAAACAAGAATGTCAATGCTAGAGTCATTTTATTTTGACACCGGTTGCAATAGTCGTTACTCTATTCCTTATTTAGAGCATCGGACGAGGCAGCACTGTCTTAAACATTAAAGTCGTATGTATGGCACGGTCTGGGTTAGAACCTTTGACAACCTGCTATCGATCTACTCAACCGAGAGTAAAAATTAAATAGAGGAAACCGAATATTTAATGCAAATGAATTTGTAAAGCAATCACCAACGTTTTAAAAATGATGGCTAGTTCGCCTCACACTTCAAATTAAAAGTGTCGGTCTTAATGCATGCCAATATTGTCAAGAATTTATGAAAAGTACATTTTCACATGATTTTGCAGGTGATTGCCACATTACAGCTTATTTAAAAAGTTAAAAAATGCACGTTTTAACAATTTTAAGTGCACCTTTTGATTGAGTAAAAAATTAACTCAAGCAATATTTACACTGTAATAATTGAACAGTGAGTATTTGAGAACGCTGTGGAATTCCAAAATAATTAAATGCTCAGATTTTCATAAAGGACCTTCTTATGTGCTAATAATGTTAGACATTGGTAAATAATTGAAATCTTGAGGTTTTATTTTACAGTATTTAACTATTCATTTAATACACGTTTTCTCTTTTATTTCTGAATATCAATGAAAATAAGAAATGTCAAAGTGCATCAAGTTCTTAGTAAGAAATAAAAAGAATAACTTTGATTCCTTTTACTGTATATAGATGTATTTTTAAATTCAACTAAAGCTGATATAAAAATTATTAAATAATCATTTTTAAAGTAAATCATTTTTTTCAGAATTTAATTGGTTGAAAAAAAAAATTATAAAAAAGCTTAACCATTTTTTTAAAAGATTCTTTTGCATGAAATTCTTTTAATTTTTTTAATGTCCTTAAAAAACACCAACTTTAATTTTTTAAAATAAATCATATGTTTTATATGCTTTAAATTCCTGTGAAAAATTTAAAAATATTATCACACAGTCGTCTTGAAATGGCAGGTTTTTTTTTTTCTTTAAAAAAAACGTTTTATTTTGACATCCAGAGTTTCAGTTTTATCAGGATTTCCTGACAGGAAATAAATCAGAGTTTTCTTGGTTTTATTAGGCGTTTTGAACTTTGATTCACAATTTTTCCAGTCATATTCATTATTTTATTGATAGTGTCAACTTTAGGATTTTATTCGCACGTTTGTACCGTGTATGAGTCACATAATTTGTGGAATACAACTGGTTTCAATTTACATCAAGTAACATTCAGTAACAGAACATTTTAGTAGTTACAATTTATCACGTTTTCTTTTTGAATCTGTGTTATTTCTTTTTAAGATTTTTTTTATATAATTTTAACGTTTCAACTTTGAATTTTAGAAAAAAAGTTAAACAACATTTCCAAAGTTTTAATGATATAGATAACGCACCTTAAACTAGAGAATTTCATTAAAACAAAAATAAAAATTTTCAAGTAAACATTTTGAAGGTATTTTTCAATTATAAAAAGTGAGGAAAGACAAGATATTAATTAAAAAGATTTTATTTTAAAAAAATACATATATATTAACGTTTTATTATCCATGATTCAATACCCCCATTCCTTGTGTCATTTTTATTAATAGAATGTAATATTGAATCTAGGTATCCATTGCTTCTGCTGTCGGCAATACATCAATAATACTAAGTACATTTAAGATATACTTGTGATAATAAAATAATCTTTCTTCAGGGAGTTAAATTTAGTGTTTGGAAATTTTGCTTGAAGGAGACCCGTTCAGGTGTTGGCGTAAATGTATGATAATGTAACAATATAACTGTCTCTACTGCCCTTAAGAAACAAATAATGAACATAAGATAGGTGATGATCCTGTTCTTAAACTAAATCTCTGTTTTATATGAACAGACATGTTTTGTGTGTTTTTGCAGGATTTATTTCGATTTGATTCGTAGTAATGCCTCTATCATTTAAATTATTTCTCCTAGCAAAATATAACCCTGATAATAATTCAATTCCTTTATCGTTCAAATTCATTTTCAACTATTTTACTGCAATAATTGTTTTATTTTAGATTACCATCGGCAGAGTGAACATCAGCCATGATTCTAAAATATGTCGAGAGTTTTTTTTCTGTTTTTTAGTAATAATTTTCAAAACGCCCATTATTATTATTATTATTATTATTATTATGACGAGAGCCTTAACGTGAATATTTCGTGCTATAGTACAAAATTTTCTGACCATGTTATCTTCTGTTTTTGATTTTTTAAACGATAATTTTTTCTAAAAAATGTTGTAAAAAATAATATCAAATATCATAAAAAGTCACATAAAAATGAGAAATTTCATCAATTTTACTTTTATTAGTTAACTATCAGTGAAAAATAGTATGTGTGTTTATATATATATATGCGGGTATAATGAATTGTATCCTTTCAGAAACAATATATTTATCAACAAAAATCAAGATATATTATCATATAAATTGTCATTGATATTCTGTTTTTATTTATTATTTATTTAATTATTATTTTTTTTATTGAAGATAAATAAATAAAGATAAAACCCTTGTTTCTGTTGTATTTTTCCGTGATTTTTTAAAACTTCCAATTGTGCTACTTTAAAATGACAAATATAGTGTAAGTTTGCTTCGAATATCATAAAAATCTATAACTCAGCTGTCATATGCTACTTTTGAATTTTTATGAAATAATACAATTCAGAAGTAGCTGACCTTAGTCTCTAGTTAATCCTCAACCTTCGCTCGCTTTTACCGGATATTAGGGAAAAACAAAATTATTTCAACAATAGCAATTTATATTGTTAACCTTGAAGTTCTTATTAACTTTTGGAAAGAAAAAATAAAAAGTATCTTGTTATTGTGTGTAAGTACCAAAGTTCAAAAGGAAAGCGAGTCATTTTTTTAATTTTCAGTGCAAAATTTCAGCCTGTCTTTGATACGGCTTGGTAACAAAGCACGGATTTAAACAACAAACAATGAAAAAACTTGAAATAAGTTAATTACGAATAAAATTGACAGACAGTTACTTGTGTTTGGGCGACGAATCGTTAAGCAGAGAGTATACAATGTATCATAAAAGCACCTCACACGAAACAGCTCAAAATTATTAAAGTTATCATATCTTAGGTTGGATTTTACTCGTTTTTTTAAATTTGTGAATTTAGAAAAAAAATTAAAATTAAGGTCAGTGTTTATTTACAAATTATAGACACACGTCGTGTCCGTGTTGCAATATTGTTTTGATAAAATTTTGAAAATTA
Source organism: Tegillarca granosa (assembly GCA_029721355.1). Lineage (NCBI taxonomy): Eukaryota > Metazoa > Mollusca > Bivalvia > Arcoida > Arcidae > Tegillarca > Tegillarca granosa. The sequence continues at coordinate 40,226,484 of CM056597.1, read as the reverse complement.
TTCAGTCACGAGTCAACAATTCAATGGATTTTTATCCTGAGTACTCAAAAATCCGAATACAATTATCTATGTTTTGTCATTAATTATATATCTATTTCCATCTTTAAACTAAACTTTGATTTGAGTAATAAAAAAGTACCTCACAGGAAATGTTTGATAGAAAAGTTTCAGTCATATCAGCTACAAAAAATCAGGCTTACAAAAAAGTCTACCAAAAAGAAAACTCTTATTTTCGATATATTTTTAAAATATTTTATATTATTTTTGCTGCAATTGAAAATGACATTTGTATCAAGTTTGACTCAGGAAATAAGTGCTACATTTAAACATGTGTATTGTCCAATCGGGAGGAACTATAAGGTATATTGATAAACAAAATATACAAAACGAAAAATTAATTTCCTGAAATAAACATATTTCTGTCATTAAAAAGTTTCAACACATTATACATGTTTGACAAAACAATTCAACTCACCCCGATTACAGTGGCAGTCATGCTCTTTAGTCTCGGTCATATAAATGTTTTCCTTCTAACATTGAATCTACACAAAATGTCCCTTAATGCATTAGCATATACATCAAATCAGAAAATCACGCCTTCCGTCCCTCTAATCCTTTGTTTGGCTCATCAAACGGGACAGCCTATCACACGCCGAGAGGCTGGCTAGGTTTAGAATGATTGACTTAAGTTTAATTACAATGTAGAAGCACTGTTGCAAATCACTCGCGGTGAATGAAATTTAGATCAAATCGGATTGTGTATCATTTTAACATTTAAACACTTAAAATATACCCTTCTATTTAATATATCTGCATAATCGTATTAATGTGTTGGATGAAATTAAAAAATGTCTTATCATATTGGATTTTAAAAATTGTAAAAGCTGTGCAGTATCTCTATAATCATCTTAATAAGTGAAATACATTTAAAAATGTCTGATAATATTTAAAATTAAAAAGTGTTAAAATTGCTTAAACTTTTAATTTGTTTTAATGTGTAATATTAGTTATTTGTTAAGAAAGTACATAATAATAAATTTAATTAGATAGTTCAAGTTTTAATTATTAGACTTATTGAAACAGTTTAAACGTATATATATATATATATATATATATATATATATATATATATATATATATATATATATATATATATATATATATATACTGCAGCTCCTCCAAAAATGTTGTAGAGGCTTCTGTGATACAGTGGTCTTAAGCGTGCTCATACTAATACAATACATTCGCATCTTACCGTCTAGGTTTAAATCCCTCTTAGTTAGCTTGTAAAAGGTTAATTTTTTTGTCTGGAAACTCCGGTTTTCTTTACCATCTCTGAACTTACCTTCACGATATAAGTGCAAAAGTCCTAAATGTAAAGCTTAATTACTCCATTCCATCGGAGGTATGTAAACTTACAATATATAACAATTACATTAAAAAACACGCGTACATAGGAAAATAAATCACAACTGTTTCCTAGAACCAACAATCAGTTTATGAAATAAAAATAATACATAATGTGATCTCCTCTATGTATGTAACCTTTGGTTCCAGTTAATTTAGAATTAATTGACAATGGTTAAGAATGCTTATCACGGGAAACTGTTAAATCAATACATATTGAGTGCCGGATTAAAGTCGGGAGTAATATAACCAGAGGTTTTAAATATAGCATGTGTTTCATCTTATGTTTTGTTTCTCTGTTAAGTGTGTTCTCTGTATTTATGGCTTCTACAAGATCAATGTTCTAGTTAAATTTCAACAATAGAAAATGTCCAATAAGGAGTTAGTGCATTATTGAAAGAGAATGCAAGAACAAGTTCTGCTCTAACATAAAGAACCTTTACGCTGATAACTGTGACAGTATCATGAAGCACAAAATTGAATTGTTGTAAATAGTTTCTAAAGTTTCATGAATACTATTGTATGATAAACTGCTTGCAAGACAGATATTTCAAAAAGAATCAGTTTGCAGTAACAGCCTGCAGTTTACAGATGGTTTTAAACCGTCCTCCGAAAAACACGTCAAAAGTACTTTATAAAATGGCCGAATGAAACTTCATATGGTATATATGTAAAAGTGCCAATAAGATAATGTGTCAGAAGATTGAGTGATAGTCAAAGATATTAAAAGTCAAGTACAAGCGTCTGTTTTAATTTTTGCCAGAGCTGACAGAAGCAGTATGTTTGACAAGACTTTGTTCATGGTAGTCTCAATTCAAAAAGCATGTAAGTAATGGCACAAGACTAATCATATACTTGTTATATAAGTCAACACTACAAATATAGTAGGCCACTGTGGTAGCTCAGTTGGTAGAGTGCTCGCTCTGTAAGTGGAAGGTCGTGGGTTCGAACCCCGGCCGGGTCTGACCCAAGACTTGAAAGTGGGTAGTGACTGTTCTTTCGCCAAGCACTCGGCATTACGAAATGAAATTCACCGTTCTTTCGGATGGGAACTTAAAATAAACGAGGTCCCGTGTGACGGTAGGCGTGGCACGATATAGAACCCTGCTGTATAATGCCATCAGCGCAACGCACAGGCAAAATTTCTCCACTTTCGCCTATAGTTGGCGACGTCTAGATATAAGTGAAATATTTTTGACTGGGACGTTAAATACCATTACTCAACTTACTCAACCACAAATATAGAGTCGTCCGTTTTTAATAGTATGTATCTTTGTATATGAAAACATAGACCTTACTGAAATTTAATTCCATTAACTTTTTCAGCATTTCATCTTAAAAAAATGATGAAATTGAGGATAACGCAACATGAAGTAAAACACTGACACGCACCATTTTATGATTATGAAGACTTATTTCCATTCATGAGAGTTCGGAGTCTTGTGTTTGTTGGTCAAAAGAAAAAAAAAAGTGTTTTTCCTTCTATTTCCTTTTAATTTTTTTATTATTAAATTTTTCTTTGTATTTGTTGTGACTTGTTTTTTTATTGTTTCTCTTCTTTTTCTAAGTACATTTTCTTTAACTGCCAATATCTACAGTTCAGTCCAAGCAGTACATAAAGTATGTATACTATATAAAGAAAGGTAATCATGTTAAGGGATAATAATATACAGAAGCAAGAAAAAACGAATAAATCATTGCAAATTGTCAGATGCAAGTAAAAATCTTACTTTTTTTGGAAAGTTGATAATGTTATTAAGTAGAACACATATGTTAAGTTGTGGATATAAGTGGTTATGTGATACAACTTGATAACTTATTAGTTGATATAACTTCAGTCAAAAGATAACTTGGTCTGTCAGCAAGTCATAAATATTATATCTGTATACTAAATACAACATACTTACTCTGAACCCTGTATAGTTGCATTGATGCTTACAGTAAAATTTTGAGTCAGTTAAATTTCGCGAGAAGCATTATTTCATTATTCGCGTGCTTTTATTTTCAGACTATGCAATTGATTAAATATCAAACTTTCAAAATTTGCTAAATATCTTAACATTAAAAAACTTGAGATTTTCCAGATTTGTTTATTTAAATATTATTATTATTTAGTTGTTTTGTGAAAAGCATGTTTATTCTTTAAAAATTTGTTAGCAGCGCATCAAATATCATACAAAAATGTTTTAATTTTCTAAAAAATATGAATGTCAACCAACTACATCTCTACATTGAGGAACATATCATAGCATAAAAATATCTTTAGGTACCATTTAGCAAAATTTTCAGCTGCATTAAATTGTAAAATTTGTTTAAAACTGTTTGTTCCCTCATGCAAAGCTTTCCTTAGCTGGATTTTGATGTATATGATATTGGAACTTTAGATTCATTATTTTCCAACTGTTTGGCTTATGTTTATTATTATCAAACTTGTCGGTCTTAGTTTCACTGATGAGGAATGAATTTCCGAAATGTGCACATCTGGCACATCAAAATTTAACAGTTATTTGTGTTATATATATACGTTAAAGGTTTGTCGGATATTATATTTTTTTTTACTATAACGAAAAAAATTGGTTACTTAGTTTTAGCGATAAAATTTATAACTTTGTTGTTCTAGGTGAACATTTTGTATTCACATAATAGATTTTAAGATAAATGTCTTTTTGACGAGACAACGAGACAACAACGAGACAACAACGAGATTTAAAAACAGATATTTTTCTATTTGTTTTATAATTTATTTAATTTATATTCTTTAGGTAAGTACACAACACAGTGTTGAATTTTTTGTTCATGTAGGGTGAAAAACAATTGTTTGAATAAGTCAAATCGGTTCTTACCTACGGGGTAGAGACATCCCAGCATAATCGTAATAGTGTTTTGGCACGAGAAGAAAGTGTATGGATTTTTAAAAATAAATTTCTGCAAATGCTAATACGTCAAATCTATATTATTGTCTGGGGAAAATGGCAAACGTTTAGATTTACCAGACAATTACCGCTGTGCTGTTAAAAATGTTAGAAGGTTAGTAGTTATGAGGCGTTAGAGGTGTGGTTGGAGATCCGCCCAATATCATCAGGTTCGGACGGTTTAATTTAAAACCGTATATATATATATATATATATATATATATATATATATATATATATATATATATATGCTTCGTTTTTTGGAATCTTGTCCTGCAATAATACTTTTACTGAATATTAATAAATTGAAGAAGCTAGTTTTTTAGTAATATTTTTGAGAACGAAGAATCAATGAAAAGAAAAAAAATTGGCGAATAATTGTTCAAAATTGAGTTTAATAAAGTACAATGTTCGCCAATTGAACGTATAAAGTATTCGTCTGTATTCATTTTATAAACTGCCATTTGTAACACCTCTTTCCGCCCCTTGTTAAAACCCGTCAACTTGAGACGCAAGTAGACAAACATTATTTAGTTATTTCTTCCAGTTTTGAATTCTTTATATTGAGTGTTCTTCTATTAGATTAAACCACTCTGTGAGATTTCAATGTACAATAGAGTAACAACGACAGCATAGCTGTTAACCAACAAGTACAATGTTTAATTATTTCACAAGCAAATAAAACTTTTTTACCAGTTTTAGGAGTGCCCTTGTTGGTATATGAAGTACAGCATTCGTAGTTTTGCAAGTTCTTAAGCGACCATCTCTTTTGAAATTAGACAAATACGGGATACAACAACGGTCTTTTAAACCAAAACATTGCTTTATGTTGTAATTATAAAAGAACAGTTTTATATGGCGCCAGTCTGTCTTAGTATCTAGAAAACAAAACATTGTTTAAACGGCTACTATTATAACATTCTGATACTTATGTTGAAATGAAAAAAATCAAATTCTAAATGAATTAAAAGTGTCTGTCACCAAGATTAACAATCGAGTGTCTACATATAGGTTACAATAATTTGTTTAAGATGTCCAAAGACGTCAATCAGAACTCTCTCCTACTTATTATTCAAGGTCAAAAAATTGGTGAAAATAGACCAAATTACACAGAAGTGGATGTAATATTTAACATGTTGCTTCCAAAGCTTTTTTTTTTTTTTTTTTTTTTTTTTTTTTTTTTTTTTACATCTGAACACTTGCATCAGCTGAAACCGAAAACAGATGAGTAGTATTCATCAGAGCTATCGATTTATTGACAACATCCAAAAAAATAATTTGATATGTCCTTTTAGGACGTCTAATGAAATAATAATAATAATAATAATAATAATAATAATGACAATAATAATAATAATAATAATATGATGGTATTCCCTTTAAGACACGTTTAACGAAATAATAATAATAATATGATGGTATTCCCTTTTATGACACTCTAACGTAATAATAATAATAATAAATAAATAAATAATTAGATAAAAAAAAGCTGAAAAATTATTACAATTATATATATATATATCAATGGCTAACTTTCGTGTGGTAAATTTTTGTATTTTTTTTAAAGTTACAACTCTTTACCCTACATTTTAATTTTTTGTGATTGTTAGTTGATCCAAGGACTAGAATTAACTTTAATGGTTTTTATTTGCTTTCACTTCTGTTTCTTATCCTTACTAGGCTCCGATATTTAGATCTCCAATTTTGTAAATAACCAAGACATCCTATAAATAATTACATTTAATTTTATCTAAATGTTTGACTTTCAACTAGATATTAAATACAGTCCCATTCATAAACGTCTTCAATATATTTGCATTGAAGATGATTTTGAACCTTAATCACAATTATCGCGTGAGTGTTGATCAAATATTACAAGTAGTTTGCATAACTCCTGCGAGGTTTTTGAATTTAACTTTTCATGTCGACTAAATGTCTAAATAATTGTCTATGTGTTGGTATTCTATTGAAATCTTCATTCTTAAAACCAGATATAATTTTATTTACAGATGGCAAAAAGCTAGAAACAACTTTAAATGGGTGTCGAAAATCTGTTTGGCTTTTAATTACAAAAATTTATTATTCTACGGTGTTTTTTTTTTTTTTAATTTTGTTTTGTTTTGTTTTGTTTTGTTTTTTTTTTTTTTTAGAACTTGGTCTCCTCTTAACGTTGGCAGTCTAGTCTTTAGATCGTCCGTTCACAGCAGGATTTATTTGGAGTCAAAGTCTATGTTTGATATAAACTTCAGTATTACAAAAACGTTACTTGTTTCACAGAATTGTAACCCTATAATCAAATGTTTCCGTATAAAACAAATATCTAGAATTGCTCCATAATATACGCATCTTTAATACCATGTTTAAAAGGAGAAGTGACTGTGAATAAAATTGGAGCGTTGTGTTGCAGTATAATTCATTTACACTAGATTATATATATATATATATATATATATATATATATATATATATATATATATATATATATATATATATATATATATATATATATATCACAAATTTTTATGTGCCATATGTGCACATTTCGGAAAATCGTTCCTCATCAGTTACACTAGGGGCCGAAAAGTTTGATAGATAGAAAATGCCAAACAGTCGAAAATTGATAAATCTAAAATATACTTAATTCAAAAATTATATGAATCGTAATCCAGCTAAGGAATGCTTTACATGAGGGGACAAACCTTAGTTTTAAATAAATTTAAAAAACCAAGACGACTGAAACTTTCACTAAAAGCATTTTGTGGTTTAAAATCAAAACTTCAAAAACTAACCTTAGAACAGAGATATATCATGGTTTAAGGTTAGTAGTTGTGGTTTTCAAACTGGCTTTTAAACTTTTTTACAAATAAAACGAATGTTTGAAACGATGTTGGGCATGAAAATTAAGACGCTTCCCTGATGTATTGTCCAACAAAATACATAATTGATTTTTGATCAAACCCTAAAAGACAACTAAAGGTTGTGACATACTAGTATGTACAAGACGATAACTCTCACCCTACGAGAGGTTAAAAGCGTCATGTACTGTGTAACTTCTCAGTAAAGTTGCTTCATGAAAGGCCAACAGTAGCACGTGTGACAACTTGTAATACCCTTGTATTTGGTATGTAGATAGTAATCGATTAAAAAACTGTCAACTCTTTTCACGCGTGAAGAAAGTGACAAAAAGTTGCTTTTTGCACCAGTTATTGTACATTGCTGTTTTATCTGCTTTTTGATATTATAATTTTAATTGAGTAAATAATATTGTTAATTATTACACTAGTTGCATGTCTGCAATGTATCAGCTATAAGTGGCGAGGAATTTTTTATATTAATTTTAAAGATTAATCGATTCTCACGTTTATGTCGTGTGAGTTTTGTTCTAAAATTATTAATCTCTTTTGTACTAATACGCACTAATGGCAACCTTAAGAATGCCATTACACAGGTAATCTAAGCAGACTTCTTAGTCCATTATAATGGTACCGAGCCAAGAAGTAAAATGCCAACAACAAAACAAAGCCTTTTTTCGACCAAGTGGTGCACACAGCATTGAGATACAGGGGTTTAAAACGCCTTATCCACTCGCCTCCGCTCCCTGCACAGACACGGAAGCTAGTTGCATGCATCATTTTCCAAAAAATTGCTTTTTCAAAAGAAGTCTGTACTTGACTTTTGGGCATACATAATGCTTATAATGCCCTTTCAAAATGACAGGTTTATAAACAATTGTCACTTTTTATTCAATGTGTTTTTATATTATACCCTCTGTTCCTTGCGTCTGCAGAATCGAAGGTCGGTGGTTCTCTCCGAGCATTCCGGTTTTCTCCACAGCATTAAACACATCGCCTCGATATAAGTGAAACAACCTTGACGAAGGCGTAATACACTTTCAATCCAATCTAATCTGTTCGTTGCGGCGTATCAGTTTCTCTTAAAATTGCAGTATATATGCTAATTGATTTCATCTTAACACTTTTTCAATTTCACAGTTCAACATTGGTGGAATATATAATAAACTGTAAAAAACACAAAAGTACTGAGAATTCTTAATAAATATCATCAGGTTTATAGTATTAGTAGTAATTCAATGTTAGAATTGCATATTGTTAAAAAACGTGCCGACAAAAAAGCGTTTCAAACAGGGAGCAATGACCTCCAGGCTCTCTTGCAGGTTGGAATATTACTATTTTGCTTTGAATTGGTTGAAATCTATTTATATGATTGTAATTAGGGAGGGAGGCGGTAAATGAATTCAAATAGGAATGCAAAATGTCTATACATCTTGATCCTCTTTTAAAATATGGATATTTCCATAACTTTTACTGCATATTGTATATTGACAAAATAGAAATACAACTTTCACAATAAACTTCAGAGAGAAGTCGCTGGAAATGATTAAATTATTTGCTATACTTAATGTTTATTATTTGAAATATTCACACATTTCTGTGCCTCGCTAACATCTGGGTTTGAAATAACAAATGCAGCGTGAAAATCATCAGCATTTGAAAAGTATTCTGTATCGGTAGATCCTTTGATTACGTACAAATCAATTATATTACAAACTTTCAAAAGAATTTCTGCTGAAGAAATATATTTGATGTTTAACGCACCACTAAGGCTGTTGTTATATATACACGTTTTATACCGTATGACTCGGTGACAAAACTTTACATTCAAGTCATACCTATATATATGTTAAGTCAGAATATTAAAAAGATTTTCATATATTTTTAACATTTTAAAACTAATGAACTGGCAGAAATATCCTTTTACATGTTGTAGGTTGGAATATATTTATTAACTAACCTTAGTTGGCCCTGATTATTAGGTTTGTTGTGGTAAGTTGAAGAATGAAAAATCTCGGTTCATAAAGTTTGCATTTAGCTACAGCGGAATGAAGCAGTCAAAACAATAACAACGCGGCCTTTCTAACGACTTTGGGTGCACACTTAATTTAGGGCAAAAATGATTGCTTTTCATGGTTTTGTTTAATAAACTGTTTAAGGGTTGGGGAGGATGTTGGTGCTTGTCCATTCTACTCATTTTCTACAAACGGTACCTTTACAAGTAGCCCAAAGTTGTAAGCATTTTATAGCTTTCATAATATACGCTTTATATCTAAGATACGTTTTCTTACAAGTTACACCATTGCGGTAGCTTATAGTTGGTAGAGTGCTCGCTTCGTATGTGGAGGCCGGGTCTGACCAAGACTTGAATATTGGCAGTGACTGTTCTTTCGCCAAGCACTCGACATTAAAAAGTGAAAGTCACAGGGTCCTTCGAAGGAGACCTAAGAAACTAATGCGCCTTGTCACGGCAGGCGTGGCACGTTAAAGACCCCCTTGCACATTGCCCTTAGCGCACTGCAAACGTCAAATGTCTGCCACTTCACCTATAGCTGGTGATGTCTTGATATAAGTGAAATATTATTGACTTGGACGTAAAACCCCACTAAATCAATCAATCAATCTTAAAAATTGTTCATTTTTTGTCCTGTCCTGAATGTTCAGTTTTTATAAAACATGCATACGCTAGCAACCATGTGCTATTTAAGATACTTTATTTCATTGTTTTTTGCTCATGATATTATTTTTAGAATCTTGTTTATGCATCCTTCCGTAGCCCCTCTATACTTCATCGTCATATGTTACATATCTGTATATTGACTAGAACTTATTTGTGTAATACGATAAATAACATGTCAACAAAACAAATTACATCCATGAATAATAGTTATCAATGTACACATATCTTCTAGTATATAATGACCACGAGATATTTTGGCTACACCAATGTACGGTCATGACATGTTTGTGGAAATGTTTGTGTCTAATAAGCAGTAATGAAAATCCCATCAACATTTAAGCAAAAAAAACATAACTCTGGAACTTTTTAACGCATCCCTTGAATGTTAATATCCATTAGTACTTTTCAGTTGCCCCATTTCAACACGTCGAATGTAGAAAACACACTTAACAGGTCGAATGTAGAAAACATACTTAGCAGGTCGAATGTAGAAACCACACTTAACAGGTCGAATGTAGAAAACACACTTAACAGGTCGAATGTAGAAAACATACTTAACAGGTCGAATGTAGAAAACGCACTTAACAGGTCGAATGTAGAAAACACACTTAACAGGTCGAATGTAGAAAACACACTTAACAGGTCGAATGTGGAAAACACACTTAATGGTCGAATGTAGAAAACATACTTAACAAATCGAATGTAGAAAACATACTTAACAGGTCGAATGTAGAAAACACACTTAACAGGTCGAATGTAGAAAACATACTTAACAGGTCGAATGTAGAAAACACACTTAACAATTATAGTAACCAAAAACACGATGTAACAAATGAGTGAAACAGTATTCAGTTTTGGCGCTTTTTGTGCAATTATGATTAAAGAATCTACATGCAATAAATCGAATAACTGGTGATATTTGGTCATTGTATCTGGTAGCCTTCCAAATTCAGATGCAAGTGTGTTATTAAATAAATTTCTACATGCTAACATGTGTAAGATGTAGCAATTACCTTTTTTCAGAACCAAAAAACAAATTATCATTTATTCATAAGTTTCGTATAAACCTGTCTTTTGTAGTTCACCAATTGCTTAAGCCTGTCGAACATGAAGATTGTACCTTGAAAACATAGCAGTTTTTTTTTTATCGATAAAGCAGCTTTTGTTGTGTTGGCTTATATATATATATATATATATATGCATTAACTTGCATGTTTTCTTAAAAATAAAGGTTATATTTAGAGTTTGTAAAATTGCATTTGTTTTTTTTTCTTTTAAGTATTGCCATTTTGCTTAATGCCATTTTACAACAACAAATTTCGCTACAACTAAATCATAATGTTCATCCCTGAGACTTAGGCAAATGTCATTCATCAACCTGTTCTGAGGTGTGAAATTTAATTCATTTTCTTTTTTTCTATACCTACTTTGTTATTAAAGTACGGATATTAGCAATTTGTCTCTTTTATGGTATCACAGTTAAACTAAATAACCGAAGATATGAATATATATCACAGGCAATATTATCCTGAACAAAACACAGAGATAGTTAAATAGTAAAGACCACTAAATCGTGATGAATATATATATATATATATATATATATATATATATATATATAAAAAACCAGCTATAACGGTACTGATGTCTTTGAAAAACTTTAGAATTGCAACTCATTAGAGGGAATATGACCCAGTATTGTTTGGCTTAATATTATGCATTAGACTTTCTATAAAATACTACGGAGCCCTATTAGTACCATAGACATATTAACATAATAAAATCGAGCGCACGACTTTTGAAAATCGAGCGCACGACATTTTAAATCTTGCGCACGATTTTCAAAAGTCGTGTGCTCCATTTCCAAAATCGTCCGCTCGATTTCAAAAGTCGTGCACTCGATTTTTAAAAGTTTTACGCTCGATTTCATTATATTTATATGTCTGTGGTACAAACGGGGCTCCGTAAAATACGGTACAAATATTGAGAGAATAATTTATTTATCCGTTAGGCTTGATTTAGCAGTTTGTCAATTAGTGGCATATATTTTTGTGTTAACCTTCTACGGAGTTCATTAAAGTAGTTGTCGATAAATTCCTTTCATTGCCAAATTTCATGTTCCTGCTGGAAATGGGAATCCTATGAATCAACAAAGAAATTTTTATATTGTAATAGATTTCAGTTAAAGAATATATTTATATATTGTTAGTTTGACAAGTTTTGAATCTTTAAACTGATTGTGCTTTATGGTACTCTTGATGCAAACAGTTAGACTATTTCACACAATTAATGTTCCATAACTTGCTTTACTGAAACATAAAACTGAAAAACAGAATTTAATTTAAATTACATTTTTAAATAGTATTTTTACAAAATATGCTGCTGCGACCCCATCTGTAGAATTTGAATCACGCTACTAAACATTTACTCGGATGACCGTTCAAAGTCACGAATTTTATAATTTTGGTCTTAATATTATTTTTTGCCATTTCTTGTTTTGCTATTTCGTTATATAATTGTATTGCGTCATGTTTTTTATTACTAGTATGTTTGCTATTATTTAGTTTCATTTCTGTCTTAGAAATTACATAGTAATACCGAATTTTTACCGAAGAAACAAATTAGGTCAAAGCTTACAAAAGCTATGCATGTATTTGTATGGTTTTTAATCAAGCTAAGCAGTTTCCAGCAGTTATCTGGTCAATGAACGTTGAGATTCAAATTTCGATCGTCCAGTCATACAGATTATTGTAAACGTTTCGTTGGTTAAAATGTATATGATGGTTAGAATTGTTAAAAAATACCCATGTAATTGCAATCAGTGCTTTGTGTCATGTGTCATATTACAAATTTTTGAATTTTCTGAATGAAATATTCAAAAAATTATAATATTACTGTCATATTATAAATTCTTGAATTTTCAGAATGAAATATTCAAGAAATTATAATATTACTGTCATATTATAAATTTTTGAATATTTCATTCAGAAAATTTATAATGTGACACATGTGCAAAATTTTTGTTTTATAAATATATATTCAAAATGTTGGAGAAAAAAGCATTTTATATAAAAAAATAGATAAATAAAATTTAAATAAAATTTAACAATAATAAAAATAAAAATAAAAATAAAAATAAAAATAAAAATAATAATAATAATAATAATAATAATAATAATAAATAAATAAATGGATAAATAGATAGATAAATAAATAAAAAATAAATAAATAAATAAATAAATAAATAAATAAATAAATAAATAAATAAAACTTTTAACACTTTTACATGTATATTCTTTGTAAAATTGAGGTCATGTATCATCATCACCTCTACAATATCTGAAGGTGAACTTACACTTGAATTTTTTGTCCTCTGCTTGATAAAACTTACCATCAGTAATATAAGCAAAATAAAAAAATTATTTTCACAAACACAATAACAAAAGTCTCCCACCATTTCCAAAATCAACCAAGCTTGAAAAATAGGTTAAATGTCAAAAGGTCAATTAAAGATAAGTGTTAAAGAATTTTTACTAGGCAGAGATGGGTCCAGGATTTTACAAAGGGTTAAGGCGCGAAGCTGAGAGCCGAACCTTTGAACCTTCTAGGGGGCCAAGAAAATTTTGAAAAAAAAATGGCACAAAATTCTTTAATCTGACGCAATCTAAGCCTCATTTATGAAATATCTTTCATACAGAGTACCGGACTTTTGGTATATAAAATATGAAAAATGTATTAAAAACGACATAAAGGCGCGGGGGGTTGGGGTTGGGGTTACGCTCCCTCTAAATGCGCCACTTCTAGGGCGATTCAGGGATTTGCTAGGTCGCTTAGCATTTGAGGACCTCAGAACAAGCGTTAAAAAAAGAAAACAGAGTCAATACTTTGTTATGTCCAACATATTAGAATTTTATGGACTTAACCATGTATAATTATAATAAAGGTTAGCATGTTAAATTTTATTTCATTTCCACAAAAAAAAGAAAAGAAAAATGTTTCTTTTATGAACTTTACACGGCCTGTTCCGTGTTAATTGAAATATTGTCAATCAATCACCAAACATTGAATTATGTGGCAATGAAAAGTGTATAATGTTTGTGCATTCTGTCTGGTTTTTTAAGCAATTAAACATATCAGATAGAAAGGTACACCTGCGTGAAAAATAGTCAAATAAAAGCGACATATTCAGCACCGATTTTAATGAAACTCTTTTACATACCTCAAAAGAAGTATAAATTGAATTTAAAATCTTAATGTCATATATTTCTTTAAAAACTTCACCAGGCGTCAAATTTGTACAGTGCATTAATACCATAATATTATGTGTTTCATATTATTAACAACAGCGTTTTGTCGGCTCGCACCTGCGATGGCCGTTATCCGGACAAATCATTTCGACCCAAATGAAGTGCGTCAATGGATTTCCTACAGTGAATGACAATATTTTATTGGAACATTCATATAAAAAACTCGGCTTTTTTCAAAAGAATAATTTTAAATCTGTAAGTGTAATCGAATGTATACTGAATTGTAAGAAAAATGTTTTTGATGACCGTGTGTGTGTGGTATACCCGATCAGTTATCAGTTATAAGGGCGGTCGTAGTTATTTTAACTTATACGGAAGGCAAACATTACACTGCCACCTTATCGCTTGTGCTTGCTAAGTAGGAAAATAGTGAATTGACAAAATTTAACAAGAAGACCTCCATACATGAGTGCAATTTTGCTCGCTGTAACTACACGACCCATGGAACTACTTTTAACTATACAAACCTCTAACGTCTTGATTTGCATGGCGAATAATAAGTTGAGTAATTGAGGAATGTTGTTTAACGTCACAGTCAAGAATATTTCACTTATATCGAGACGTCTCCAGCTCAAGACGAAAGTGCAGTAATTTTGCCTGTGCGTTACGCTGATGGCATTATACAGCAGGGGTCTTTATTGTGCCACGCCTGCCGTGACACGGGACCTCGTTTATTTTTTAAGTTCCCATGCGAAAGAACCGTGACTTTCATTTCGTAATGCCGAGTGCTTGGCGAAAGAAGTCACTACCTACTTTCAAGTCTTTGGTCAGACCCGATGGGGGTTCGAATCCACGATCTTCCACTTACGGAGTGAATTATTAGAAGACTAAAGGAGATACTAAACATTGAAACTTTGCACAATGCTAGAGACATCATCAATCTCCGTTTTAAGTTTCGCATCTTTTATAAAATATATTAACTTCATCTAAAATAAAACTGCAAGTTTTTCGTATTTTAAAAATTTTATTAAATGTCTATGTATGATTTTATGAATATTGGCCTAAGAAACTCCTTTTAACTGAACAAACCTTTAACGTTTTGATTTGCATGGCGAATAATGAGAAGACTAAAGGAAACAATAAAACATGAAGCTTTGTACAATGCTGGAGACTTTTTCGCATCTTTTATAAAATGGTTTAACTTCACCTGAAATACATTCGCATGTTTTTCGTATTTATATACATGAAATGTCTATGTATAATTTTCATGACTATTTGCGATTTCTGTTTACAAATGGATTGAAAGACAATAAAAATGCCGCGAGAAAAAATTCTATGTTTTTTGTTTGTCATTGTTTTTTTTTTCTCAAACGTGACAGATTAGTTCCATATCGAGAATAATAACCAGATTTACTTGGTCCCGATTAGCAATAGAACCCGCGAACTTCAGATATCCTTCCATGTGGGGCACTGTAACATTAGTTTACCCTGCAGTCACTCAACACAAAAAAGCAAGTTCATATCGTTATTTTATTTTTTTGTATTGGATGAAGAAAGTGCTTTATACTCATTTTATGGTTAATTTAAAAAACCTTAGAACATTATAAAGTTTTTGTCTTATTTTCGTGAGTTTACTATTTAGAATTGGTTATAGTTGTTACATATCTTAAAATATTATTACGTTGTTTAGAAGGGAAATTGCTTCTGCATAAAGCTGATTAAGGACTTTATGATTTATGATTACTAAAAAATGTTACTGTTTCTCCACTTCTTGTCCTTCTTAGGGACAAAAAAAATAAATAAAAAAAAAAAAACAAAATAAAATAACCTTAATCATTGATGGCCCAACTATGGGTTAAATAGCCGGACAGATGGGAGTCGTAGCCTGGGAGGCAGCTCATCTAAGAGAGCCAATTCTAAAATCAAACCGGGTAGGTAGAGCATGTAAGTCTAGGAAGATAATCTACCTGATGGAAGGAATTCATATACAAATAACCCTGGTCCTCCAGGTTGGGGGTTATACGTAGGGCCAGCAACCCTATCATAGAAAAAATCACAGAGCTACAGAAATGTTAACAGATGGAACAGATAGATTAACATTGGGGAATGATGATTCTGGTCAGCTAGACCAACAAATGCCGAGTTTACTACCAACCCCAACAGATTCTATCATATCTCCAAGAAATACTCTCAGAATTGGTTGTTGGAATGTAAGAACAATGTATGAACCAGGAAAATTAGCACAAGTATAAAGGAGATGAAAAGGTATAATTTAGAAATCCTTGGAGTTAGTGAGAGTAGATGGACAGGCTCCAACAAATTTAAGCATAGTTGAGATACTACAGTTTGTTACTCTGGTAGAAACGACCAACAGCACACACAGGGAGTGGCAATCCTGATGAGTAAAAAAACAAGCAATGCTTTATTAGAGTGAGAACCGGTAAATGAGAGAATTATAAGAGCTAGAAACAACACAAGGTATTGCAAGCTGAGTGTGATAGTTTGCTATACTCCAACAAATGATGACAGTGAGGACACCAAAGAACTGTTTTACAACCATTTACAGCAACGAATAGATAAAATACCACAACACGACACCCTAGTGGTGAAGGAAGATCTAAATGCAAAAGTTGGAAACATCAATACAGGAAAAGAGAAAATAATGGGAACACACGGACTAGGCACCATGAACAACAATGGCGAGTTATTCAGTGAATTTTGCCTACACAACAGATTATTTATCGGAGGAACAAAGTTTTGTAAGAAGGACATATATAAGGCAACATGGATATCATCAAATAGATAAACAAGAAACCAAATATATCACATAGCCATTAATTTAAAATGGAAGTCATCATTACAGGATGTAATAGTATGTAGAGGTGCTGATGTAAACAGTGACCATTACCTACTAATAGGTAAAATAAAATTAAAACTCAGAAAAACCTACAAAAATCAGTACAAAATCAATTTGACATCAACAAGTTTAAAGTAGAAGAAACAAAAGGTCAATATACAACAGAAACTAAAAATAGATTTGAAGCACTGGAATTGTCAGAAAATGTGGATGTTGAGGAGATCTGGCAACAATATAAGGCAATACACAACGAAGTTGGAGAAAAAATTCTTGGATTTAGAAAGAGAAAGAAAGAAGAATAGATCTCTGACGCTATATGGGACCTAATAGAAAAAAGAAAAACCATCAAACAAAAATTGCTATCGTGTACAACTGAACAAGAAAATATCCTTACACAGAAATATAAAGAAACACAAAAAGAGATCAAAAGAAATACAAAGAAAGACCAAAATTAGTATGTGGAAGCAAAAGCGGAAGAAGCAGAATCAGCAGCTAAAAAAGGAGATCTGAAAACATTATACAACATAACCAAATCACTAAGTGGATATGCACAAAGTCCAGACCTGACCATCAAGGATAGAAATGGAAATAATATAAAAAAAGAAAGTGAAAAAATAGAGAGATGGAAAGAACATTTCAATGAAATTCTGAACAGACCACCACCCAAAGAAAGAGCAGAAATTCAGGTTAGAAAAACGAGGAAACCTCTTCCAATAGACATCTCTTTCATCAAGGAGGATGAAGTTAAAGAGGCCATTAAGAAATTGAAACCTGGAAAATCACCTGGACTAGATAGAATTACATCAGAGATGTTAATAGCGGACATAGAGACCAATACCAAAAGGCTGACAATGTTAATTGATAAAATATGGGAAACTGAGAATATACCAGAGGATTGGAAAAAAGTTGTTATAGTCAAGCTAGCAAAGAAAGGTGACCTCTCAGAATGCAACAACTGGAGGGGAATTGCATTGTTATCAGTGCCTGGTAAGATCTTGTGCAGAATTCTTCTCAAGAGGATGAAAATACAAGTAGACAAAGTTTTAAGAGAAGAACAAGCAGGATTCAAGAAAGGAAAATCAACAATGAGCAGATATTTGTTCTGAGAAACATCATTGATCAATGTAAGGAATGAAACACCAGTGTATATCTGAACTTTGTTGACTTCGAAAAGGCATTTGAAAGTGTTGATAGAGAAAGCCTTTGGAAGATCATTCAGTACTATGGAATCCCTGAGAAAATAATTACAATCCTCAAAAATATGTATGATGGATACCAGTGTACAGTAAGGCATAACAGCGAAGATTCAGATTGGTTCAAAATAACATCGGGAGTGCGCCAGGGATGCATTATTTCACCATTCCTCTTTTTAATTGTAATTGACTGGGTTATGAAATCTACCACCAATGAAAACAAGAAAGGCCTACATTGGAACATTATGGAACAACTTGAAGATCTTGATTTCGCAGATGATATTACACTCATATTACAAACATACCAACATATGTTAGAAAAAACATCAGAACTAACTAAAAAGGCAGACTCTGTTGGACTCAAGATAAATTCCAGGAAAACCAAAATCATGAAGATAAATGTAAAGAAAAAAGATAAGATCAAAATTAATGATGAAGAGTTAGAAGAAGTTAGTCAGTTCTGTTATCTGGGGAGCACACCTACAGTAGAAGGTGACACCATGAAAGAAGTAAGCATCCGAATAGGGAAAGCATATGCAGCTTACAATAAGTTAAAGAACATCTGGAAGTCTAAAGTTGTTGCAACATCAACTAAACTTAGACTTTACAAGAGCAATGTAAGATCTGTGCTATTATTTGGAGTTGAAACATGGAGAAACAACAAAGAAATTGAAAACAAATTACGAACATTCGAAGGAAGATGTCTGAGACGCATACTGAACATCAGGTGGCCCAACACCATCAGTAATAAAGATCTAGAAACCAGAACATCAATGAATATAATAACTGAGGTTAAGAAAAGAAGATGGTGTTGGATAGGACATATACTAAGAATGAAAAAGACCAGATATACACACCAAGCCCTCACATGGACACCAATGGGCAAGAGAAAACAAGGTAGACCAAAGGGTACCATCAGAAAGACTTTGGAAGAAGAAAGGACACAGATGGGGAAGACCTGGCGTGAATTTACGTGGATGGCACAAGATCGAAAAGAGTGGTTCTTTCATGTTGACACCTAATGTTGTGTGAAAGACGAAGAGGATTAAGTAAGTAATCATTGATGGATCTGGTTAATAAAACAGATAAACACAGAATTAACAAAGATAAATCGTTTATTGAATGTTAATCTAGATCTATTTACATGTAAAAACTCGCGCTTACAAACAACAGCGCTACTTATGACTAGAGTTCAATTTTTTCACTAATAAACATTTTTAAATTTCACGCAAAAAAAAAAAAAAAAAAAAAAAAGGTGCCCGGTGACCAGCTGTGCATCGGTCAACTGTGTGCAGTCATACAAACTTCATTAAGTACTATCGTGCAAAAAAAATAATTGTTATTAATTTCATTTTTGATGAAATATACATTTCGTTAATTGGTTCATTTTTTTTCTTCTTAATCTTCGAATTTATAGGCTGCTGAATGTAAAACACTTTATGTGACTATTATCTTTCCTTCCTACCAATTCGGTACCCCTTGTCCAATTTGGGAAATCAATTTTTAAAAATCAACGGACCCAATACGACATATTATCTTGTGTCATTGTGTTTGTTCTTTTATGCCCTTAGTTGTGTTGCCTTATGCAAAAATAAATAAATAAATAAATAAATATTTTTTTCTAGGGGCAGTCAGAATAATCAGTACTCGAAATAAACTTCATGAACTCTACCTCTAGAGTGAATTTGAGTAATGGTGTTTTACACGCCAGTCAAGATTTTTTTCACTTGTATGGACACGGTCAGTTCTGTAATAGTAAAGGAAATGTGATTTTTCAGTGAAAACCATCGATCTTTGACAAGTGAACTGAAAAAAGATCTCGCCGCGACTAAGAATGGGATTCGAACCTAGGCGGTAAAAGATCATGTTATAAGTAAGCAGTTTGTCAGTTTTCTTTTCGGAAGTAGGCGTTTTCTCTGGACACTCCGGTTCCCTCCACCATCCTAGAACTGACCTCGATGATGAATGAAGCGGTCTGGGTAGCTCAGTGGTAGAACACTCGCCTATAGTGCGGGAGGTCCCGGGTCCGATCGCCGTTCCGACCCTGCATTTTTTCCCCCTTGTTACAGTTTGGTGGCCAGTGTGGCCCTCGGAAGTGGTGCACTGAATATATGCGGCTATATAAAGTCCATCCGAGGGAATTGAGGGCGAGATTTCCCATAGGATCATGGGAAACTCAAGAATAACAGGGGAGGAATGTAGCGGTCTGGGTAGCTCAGTGGTAGAGCACTCGCCTATAGTGCGGGAGGTCCCGGGTTCAATCCCCAGTCCGACCCTGCATTTTTTTCCCTCCTGTAACATAAATAAAGAATCTTGATTGGCGTGTTTACTGCAAAACACTGTTTTTACAATCTGAATAATTAAGAAACAGAAAGCTAGTATTTTTAATAAATATTGTATAAAGATCACGAAAGTGCTTCACGGTGGCGGACGGGGCTCGATAAATGGCCATGGTCGGATAGCTAAGTCGATAAAGACTCCAGTCAGTATTGAAAAAAAATTCTGAATTCGAGTCACGGTTTGGTCACTTCTTTTTCTCCCTTTTCCTCTTACATTTCGGGGCACTTCTTACCCTAGAAATTGACTGTCAATCATTGGCATCAGATTGAACCCGGCTCGAAGGTGGCCGGGTAGCTCAAAATTCGAATTCGCGTTTCTTTCGAATTCCGAAGGTTCCGTTCGATCGAGTTTAGATTTCGCGGCAAATGCACTATCCCAAAACGTATTTGCCCACAGGGGCTTGTATTTATTGATAACTTCCTTTTTTTCTGACAAATACCCTCTTTCTGGCCAAAACCCTGGAAGAAATTTCTTCCAGGGTTTTGGCCAGAAAGAGGGTATTTGTCAGAAAAAAAGGAATTATCAATAAATACAAGCCCCTGTGGTTTGCCATGATGTGTTTACATATGAATTTTAAGACTTGACTCTTATCAAAAGTACATGTTTAGCCTTATTTACTCAAGAATATTATCAGTTGATTTAGAGATCTGAGATCTCTGTGCATTTTTCAGTAGTAGTTGTTATAACACTGAACATTATGCTCCCGGTACAAGAGAGATTATCAAAAAATTCCGTGACGTTTGTTTTTTTATGAGATTACTTCCCTTTGTTGACCTGGTTATTTTGGGGTTTTGCGCTAAATATGGATTTTTAGAAAATGACTATTGTTTACTTTATGAAAAATTCAGAACCGGGGATAGGTGGGTCAAGTTCAATGGGACTATTAAGAAGTTATGGTTATTAATTTCGGTCATATATGTCACTGTAATATTTTGTTATCAGGTTGTGACTTGGACTGAAGGAAGTTGAATAAACATTGTGACAAGTGGGTCATTGATAGTTGTAAGTATATTTCACATGGTATATCTATATCAAATTTGAAGTTTGTATTTATTTAAACATTTAATTGTAAATAAACTCTAAGATAAGAAAATGGTCAAAATCGTTATACACTTGGCATATTTGCCTATAATATGTACATAAATAGTCAAAATATGATCTGTCAAAAAAAGAAAAAGAAAAAAAAAAGAAAGAAAGAAAGAAGAAGAAGAGATCAATGCGTGACGATAAAATTCCAGGATCTCCCACGCATGCCCTGTACTCAATGAGCTATTAAGGCCGCTACATATTTATAATTTTTAAGTACCAAAATAATAATAAATGAATAAATCATATAATAAGCCATTTAAATATTGTGAACATATGTTGTAAGTAACCAATCTATGATGAACTGATTGGCAGAAATAAGCTTTAATATGATTTGACACCAGTAAAAATTGTATTTTATAAATAAGATGCAGATACACACAAACTGGCTTAATACTTGTAGCACAACCAAACCCTGTCTCAGTTGACCAAGTACCCATTTTGTTCTAGATAAGACATAATACTGAATGCTGTCAGCCCCAAAATGGTGTCTACTGTAGTTATTGTTTCATTGTTTAAACAACATTGTTTTAAATGTACAAGCCTTATATATTTTTGTATACTTTGATTGATAGATCTATACACTGATTTCATATCTCTCTACAATAAAATTACTTTATAAACATGCATATGATACAGGAAAGGAAAAAATACAGCCGCCAAACCAGGACTCGGACCCCAGGACCTTCCCAATACTAGCGGGACACTCTACCAACTGAGCTACCTGACCACCTATCAAGCCTGGTCTGCCACATTCCTCCCTTCCTTTTTTAATTTCAAATTTCTTTAAATCAAAACTACCAGGTCCTGCCTTGGGACCATCCTGTCCCAGGGTCAGATGACCCCCAAATGTAACAGGAAAGGGAGAAAATGAAGCAGCCAAACTGTGACTCTAACCTGGGACCTTCCCAATACTAGAGGGATGCTCTACTGACTGAGCTACCCGACCTCCTTTCAAGCTCAGTCCACTACACATAGTTTAGAAATAATGTTTTTGCATATAAAACAAAATCACTGGGACTTGTTAAACCAACAGGAGAAAAATAACTTTAATCTAATTTGTACAGACAGGCCAAGTTTACATGTCAGTTATCTCCCCTTTTAGTCTGATTCTTTTAATTTTAGATCATTCATGATGTCCAAGATATACATACTACTAGTGATTGGGATAGTTAACTGTCAGAACTTCCACAATGTACAGACAGGTCAGGTTCATCCACCAGTTATCTCCCCTGCACCAAAGTGGCCTGTATATGCTGTTCAAGATGGACCAGAAATGGCTCTAAGTTGTTGTGTAGAACAGACTACTAATACAACTTTTATTTGGCAGAAAGATGGAGATGATGTAGAGTCTAGTGATCAATATCCTTTTATCATGTACAATGATACTCTCTCTCTCTCTCTCTCTCTCTCTCTCTCTCTCTCTCTCTCTCTCTCTCTCTCTCTCTCGTTCTCTCTCTCTCTTAAGAAAAATTATAACGTGAATGACTTGGCTGTATTTGAAGTTTTAATTTACAGGTGCCCTCTACCTCTAGACAGGTTCTCTGTATGAAGACCATTACAATGCATTATTTACTTCATGTTCTGAAAAAATAACAAATAAAATGTATTATGACAATATTAAGCCTGTAAAACAAAAAATAGCAATGCCTAGCTAAATCATGCTTAAAGTTATAAAATGGAGTGTCAAGGTATATTATCTCTACAAAAAAAAAACTAATTAATAAAAATAAATAAATAAAATAAATGAATTAAAAAAATAAATAAAATGTGGATCATTACATTTCTACATTTTAGAAAGAAACTTCATTATCTGGGTTCGCCATTACAAATGGCATCAAGCATTTGATGTCAATTTAATTTTTTTTTATCAAGAGTTGAGTAGTGGTGTTTTACACCCCAGTCAAGATTCTTTCTCTTCTATCAGTTCTAGTGAAAACTGTAGTGCCTATAGAAAACCACAGATCTTTGGAAAGTTTATCAAGAGTAAAAATTAAATTAATTATTAAATCTTATGTCACAAGATATTAAATTACAGGTTCAGAAAGGATTTATAATTCCTGGTTATATAAGAACAAGAGAAAGGAATTATTTTTATCATGAATACATTTACAAAGATACAGAAAATCCTACATTTCACTATTCAAACAGAGCCAACAACAACAACAACAGCACAACACACACACACACAGAGAGAGAGAGAGAGAGAGAGAGAGAGAGAGAGAGAGAGAGAGAGAGAGAGAGTTTTACTATTGGAGTACAAATGAAGTCCTAATCTTACAGGATTAGAAGTAATTCAGTAGATGACACTTTACAGATGTATGATATTCCTTGACAGTTTTACTGTGTTGGTATGGCGGGATGCTAGATGTTGGGGTCTGACGGTTTCTGTACCTAAACTCTCTGATACTGGAACCTATTCCTGTGTAGCTGTTAATGAGGCAGGGAACGCAAGTCATACAGAATACATGACTGTTTTACGTGAGTCATATTAATAAGTACTATGTTACACAAGACGAACCCCCTCCTTTAATGATTTTAAGGACTCTTTAAAGATCATTAAATATGTCATTAAAGACACTTAAATGTCCCTTAAAGCCTCCTTTAAACCATCCCATCTTTAAGGATCTTAAATGGACCTTTAAGGACTCCGCCAAAAAAAAAAAAAAAAAAAAAAAAAAAAAAAAAAAAAAAAAAAAAAAAAAAAAAAACTAAAGATGAAAGAACTTTTTTAAAACTATCAGTAGTTTTTGTCAACCTACTTGTAAAAGTACAAGAAACTCAGAGATGGATATTTTTATAAGGATATGACACATCTATGATACATGTATTATGAAAGATGTTTGAAATTTCAATATCAATATCTCAAATATTTCACCATTTCTTAATTGGTTAATTGCTAAAAACAATAGACTCCTCCAAAAATGAGGGTAGATGATAAGGTAGAAAAAATAACAAATTATTTTTTAGCTTTCATAAACACTTCTTTTCTTTAAAACAGAAAATTTTTAAAAATTAGATTTACTGTTCAATTTGATTCATTGAGCATTCATACCTTAACCAACTCAATCCATTTATTTTGCTTTTTGATACACCAGGCTTAAGTTGTACCTCACTGAACCACAGATAATGCACTTTAATAACAAAAAAAAAAATAAATAGATAAAAATAAATAAATAAATAGATAAAAATAAATAAATAAATGAATAAATAAATAAATAATAAAGGTACAAATGAGTCAGTGGTGCACATTAAAATTAGAGATGAAAACTTGAAGTTAAGCCAAAAATTTGGAGTAGATATTGATTGTAAAAACAAAAGTCAATTTTTCTCTCTTTGCATATTCAGCTTACTTGTATTTCTTATACTTTCAGCCAACAAGATTACAGAGAAACCAGTTGTTAAATCAGTGAGTCCACTAACAGGGAAAATGTATGTCAGATTTGGAGTCAATGTCACAATTAGCTGTTCATTTGTGAAGAATTTGATGTGTTTTTCAGGGGTAAGTTATTGAGTAGAAATTGTCTTTAAATCAAATAAGCATCAACTTATTTTTGTAAATCAAAAACAGAATACTTTGTTTAATTTGAATTACCTGATGGATTAGTAAACATTCTCCAACTTTACCTTGGGGGCCTTGGAGACCGAGTGGTCTAAAGCATGTGCTTACGGATCACAGTACCTCTCACTGTCTAGGTTTGAATCATTCTTAGGCAGGTCCTAGTGTGAGAAAGTTTGTCTGTTTGCTTGCTTAAGGTCTGTGGTTTTCTTCTCCATCCAAAAATTGACTGTCTCAATATTAGTGAGAATCTTTACAAGGGCGTAAAACAACACCATTACTCCACTCTACTCCACTCAACTCCACTCGACTCCACTCTTCTCCACTCTACTCCATTCGACTCCACTCTTCTCCACTCTACTCCACTCGACTCCACTCTTCTCCACTCTACTCCACTCGACTCCACTCTACTCCAGTCTTCTCCACTCGACTCCACTCTTCTCAACTCTACTCCACTCGACTCTACTCGACCCCGCTATACTCCACTCTACTCCACTCGACTCCATTCTACTCCACTCAAACTCCACTCTTCTCCACTCGACTCCACTCTTCTCCAATTGACTCCACTCGCACCACTCTACTCCACTCTTCTCCACTCTACTCCACTCTTCTCCATTCTACTCCACTCGACTCCACTCTTCTCCACTCCACTCCACTTTACTCCACTCTTCTCCACTCGACTCCACTCTACTCTACTCCACTCGACTTCTCTCCACTCGACTCCACTCTACTCTACTCCACTCTACTCCACTCTTCTCCACTCTACTCCACTCTTCTCCATTCTACTCCACTCGACTCCACTCTTCTCCACTCCACTCCACTTTACTCCACTCTTCTCCACTCGACTCCACTCTACTCTACTCCACTCGACTTCTCTCCACTCGACTCCACTCTACTCTACTCCACTCGACTCCACTCTTCTCCACTCTACTCCACTTGACTCCACTCTACTTCACTCTTCTCCACTCGACCCCACTCTACTCCACTCTACTCCACTCGACTTCACTCTTCTCCACTCTACTCCACTCTTTTCCACTCTTCTCCAGTCTACTCCACTCGACTCCACTCTACTTCACTTAACTCCACTCTTCTCTACTCTACTCCACTCTACTCCACTCTCCACTCCACTCCACACGACTCTACTCTTCCACACTCTACTCCACTCTACTCTACTTCACTCTTCTCCACTCTACTCCACTTGACTCCACTCGACTCATCTCTTCTCCACTCTACTCCACTTGACTCCACTCTACTCCACTCACACCACTCTTCTCCACTCTACTCCACTCGACTCCACTATTCTCCACTCTACTCCACTCTACTCCACTCTACTCCACTCTTTTCAACTCTACTTGACTCTTCTCCACTCTACTCCACCCTTCTCCAGTCTACTCCACTCGACTCAACTCGACTCCACTCTGCTCTACTCTTCTCTACTCTACTCCACTGGACTGCACTCTTCTCCACTCTACTCCACTCAACTCCTCTCTACTCCATTTGACTTTACTTCTTTGATAAACCTAACTATTTATCTATATTTGTAACTTTTATAGACTACTATTGCATAGTGGAAGAATGAAAGCTACATCAATTTTTATCAATATTTGTAACTTTTATAGAAATAATTTTGTATCCATTTTTTTGACTACATTTGAATGGTGTAAGAACAGAAGCTACATCAGTTATTTATATTTTTAATTTTTATAGACATAATTTTGTATCTTTTATAGGCTACATTTGAATGGTGGAAGAACAGAAGCTACATTAGTTATTTATATTTTTAGCTCACCTGAGCTGAAAGCTCAGATGAGCTATTGCGATGGTTCACCGTCTGTCGTGCGTCGTGTGTCGTGCGTCGTCCGTCGTGCGTCGTGCGTTAACTTTTTACATTTTAATCTTCTCCTCCAAAACCACTGGGCCAAATTTAATGAAACTTGGTAACCATCATGCCTGGGTGAAGCCCTTTCAGATTTGCACAAATGAAGGAGTTATGTCCCCTTGGGGCCCCACAAGGGGGGAAAGAGTGGAAAACTTTGAAAATCTTCTCCTCTGAATCTACAAGAGATATACCTTAGTTATTTCATTTATAACATCCTTTGGTCATCTATTTTCAGATTGCACAAATGGTAGCCATGGGGCTCAAAACGGGGAAATTATAAGGCACTGAGTGGGGAAATTGCTAAAAATTATATATTTGTCACTATATCTTGAAAACTATTAACTTTTTGTATAGGCATGTATATTAGAATATTGTAGGTATTGATATGACGATCATTTTGATATATGGGTCAAGGTCATATGTTGAAAGGTCAAGGTCACAGCTGCAGAAGATGACTTAAATTGCTAATTATCTTGAAAACTATGAAGTTTTTGTATTGACATGTATATTAGAATATTGTAGGTTTTGTGACAATGATCATTTTGATATATGATACAAGGTCATATGTTGTAAGGTCAAGGTCACAGCTGCAAAAGAAGACTTAAATTGCTAATTATCTTGAAAACTATTAAGTTTTTATATAGGCATGTATATTAGAATATTGTAGGTATTGACATGATGATCATTTTGATATATGGGTCAAGGTCATATGTTGAAAGGTCAAGGTCACAGCTGCAGAAGATGACTTAAATTGCTAATTATCTTGAAAACTATTAAGTTTTTGTATTGGCATGTATATTAGAATATTGTAGGTTTTGTGACAGTGATCATTTTGATATATGGTACAAGATCATATGTTGTAAGGTCAAGGTCACAGCTGCAGAAGATGACTTAAATTGCTAATTATATTGAAAACTATTAAGTTTTTGTATTGACATGTATATTAGAATATTGTAGGTATTGTGACAATGATCATTTTAATATATGATACAAGGTCATATGTTGTAAGGTCAAGGTCACAGCTGCAAAAGAAGATTTAAATTGCTAATTATCTTGAAAACTATTAAGTTTTTATATAGGCATGTATATTAGAATATTGTAGGTATTGACATGATGATCATTTTGATATATGGGTCAAGGTCATATGCTAAAAGGTCAAGGTCACAGCTGCAGAAGATGACTTAAATTGCTAATTATCTTGAAAACTATGGAGTTTTTGTATTGACATGTATATGAGAATATTGTAGGTTTTGTGACAATGATCATTTTGATATATGGTACAAGATCATATGTTGTAAGGTCAAGGTCACAGCTGCAGAAGATGACTTAAATTGCTAATTATATTGAAAACTATTAAGTTTTTGTATTGACATGTATATTAGAATATTGTAGGTTTTGTGACAATGATCATTTTGATATATGGTACAAGGTCATATGTTGTAAGGTCAAGGTCACAGCTGCAAAAGAAAACTTAAATTGCTAATTATCTTGAAAACTATTAAGTTTTTGTATAGGCATGTATACTAGAATATTGTAGGTATTAGAACAACGATCATTTTGATATATGGGTCAAGGTTATATGTTCAAAGGTCAAGTACATATCATTATTTTGAAAGCTATTAATTTCATGTATAGGCATGTATATCAGAATATTGTAGGTATTGACATGACAATCATATGTGGTTCAAGGTCATATATGATGAAAGGTCAAGGACATAGCTGCATTAGTATACTGAAATTGATTAATGATTTGGAAATTATTCATTGCACTACAGTTACTTCATGCATATTATATAAGCTAATTATGAATGAAATGTGAGTGGATATATTTCTGATTAAGTTTTGTGGGAGTTCTCAACTTGAGAAAACTTTTAAAGTTTCTGTATGTAATATATTGTCTACTGCACTTTGCAAACAATATTGGACAAATCTTCAGGTGAGCGTTAAGGCCCATGGGCCTCTTGTTAATTTTTATAGACATAATTTTGTATCTTTTATAGAATACATTTGAATGGTGGAAGAACAGAAGCTACATCATTTATTTATCTATATTTTTTTATTTTTATAGACATAATTTTGTATCTTTTATAGACTACATTTGAATGGTGGAAGAATGGAAGCTACATCAATGACACCTACAAACATAGATGGGATAATAATTGTGAAGACCAACAAACAGACACAATGGTCCAAACACTGACCATACATAATGTCCAGGTAAATATCATTTATTATTGTTTTAGAAGTGCACCCTACACACATACACACACACATACTCTCTCTCTCTCTCTCTCTCTCTCTCTCTCTCTCTCTCTATATATATATATATATATTAATGTTCAATAAATAATTCATTGAGTAACAAGGCTTACTGAAATTTCAAGATGTGCTTGTTTTTGAACAACTGGATCATTCTGTATACATGTATTTGTAATAAATGGGATGGTGAGGGCTATCATAAACAATTTTTACCATGCCACAGGAGACTTATAATATTTTATATGTGTAGTACCCATCTAAAGTCCTCGCCCAAGTTATACCATCAATCACTCAATGGAGTGTACACTCCACTCAAATTAGAAAACATTTCAATGTCAATTTTTAAGTACATCACAGGGTAAAATTGAATATCTTATGTTATATTTAAATTGTTAATAGTATAGGATTGTTGAACAAAAGTTAGGTTTAAAAGCTTTTAGAACATTTGTCTTAAAGTTGATATATAGTTTCTTATTTTGACTGTAGGAAGAAGATTTAGGAGATTATCAATGCTATGGTGAAAATATAAAAGGAAATGATTCCAGGATTATTACACTGCTTGAATACAGGAAAAATGGTATAACATTTTTCTTCACTGATTTCCCTTTGCATTCTTTTGAAGTTTAAAGTTAATGCTTTTTATGTGAAAAACAAGTATTTTCTATCCAAAGATCCTGTCACTAATACCAACACAGATAACGTATGATTTAGTTTTAGAATATTACAATCTATATCCCTGTTGCAGTGATTTCAAGTGAAGACACAGTCATCTTAAAAAGAAAGATGAAATTATTTTTTGAACTTTGACCCTAGGAATTTATGTAAAATCTTGAATCTTATCCCGAGTATTAAGAGTTTTCTGTCAGCACAAAAAAGAATGATTCTTTACTCAATTTTGAGGAAAAAAAAGTTATGTCATTTGGACAGGTGTGAAAATATAATGTGACTTTATGACATTTAAAGCTTGTATTTATATCTTTAGAAGAGAAAGAGTTTCTTTCCAATTTACAAAAAAAAGTTTCTCATACATATTTTATCCTTTTTAATGCGATGTATTGATATTTCTATCCTTCTAGTTCTTTAAAACAATGTTTTGTTGATAAACAGATTTCTATTTCTTAATGCTCTCCATCAATAAATTGATAATAAATTCATATAGAGAGAAGGTCAGACCCCAGTTTCACAATCATTCACTCAACTGAGTGTTCACTCAACTCAAATATTCCCATTTTTCTCTCATCAATATTTTAAAAATTTTAAGTTTTATGAGGCAATATTTTGTTTTATTCAACAAAACTATACTTAACAATTTAGATATAACATTAGATACTCAATTTTAACTGTGTAATGTCTTAAAAATTGACATTGAAATATTCCCAAATTTGAGTTGAGTGTACACTCAATTAAGTGAATGATTGTGAAACTGGGACCAGTTCTACATATACATTGACTACTTTCAGGAGGAACAGATATGGTCCTACCATACTGGCTTATAGGAGTTATAGCAGGGTCTGGACTTTTAATATTGGTCATCATAATATTTGTTGCTGTCTTTATATACAGAAAGAGAAATTCAAATGAATTAGAATGGAAGGAGCCTAATCCCGAAGAATTTGATGGTAATTAATATATAAGTATTTTGATGTAGTTTGTTTGGTTTAAATCTGATCCAAGCTAAAAAGCTCACCTGGTCAGTGCCTATTCTTCTGTAGGAGCTTGAAGTAACTTGGACTTCCCAAACCCTTGAATGCATGTAGAATATACTCCATGCCATCACCATTAACTTGAAGCATTTTTGTCAGTACCCATTAATTCATCAGCTACATATTTTGGATCAATATGTAACTAAATACATTCAATGTTGATCATAAATATACCACATAGCCTTTGAGACAAAGGCTGAAACCCCTGACCTAACAATAATCACAGCTCACTGGCCTTAAACATTTGTTCTCAACTTGCCACTCTTTGATTAATTATGTTACCATAAAAACTGAATGTATTGCAAACTTGGTTAATTTTTGAAGTTTTTAATCCCTCATTTCATGGTCCTCAATGATTGCATTTATAATTTTCTTAAAATTGTAATAGGTGTTTTTCTTCTGTTGTAGTCCCCGACCACAAGGTGGAGTATGATGTGTTTGTGTCCTACAGTACAGACGATGATGATTGGGTAAAAGAAGTACTGTTTAGAAATTTAGAAAAACAGGGTTATGCTGTTAATATTCATTTTAAAGACTTTGTACCAGGTAAAATATACAATTATACCTGTCTGTAAAATAAAAAAAGGAATGTATTGTAATGGAAATTTCAATTAAACTCTGACTGAAGATTACTGTGAAGGTTTAAGTTAAAAAAGATATAATTATACTTACGATTATTACATTACTTTTTTGTAAAAAAATTGGTTGTCCATTAAAAGAGATATATTTGTATCATGTTTTCAAAGAAATCTCAGATATCCTGTTTCACTAACAAGTGTTTACAGGATGATCATTGAGTATAATACTGTAAGTTAGATGAAGGAAGTTTACATACTTTAAGTTACTAACCCACTGCAATATATTACCAAAAACACTGTATAACCCTTATATAGTTTACAACCGTAAACACAAGCAAAGCCAGCAAGGTACATGTTTCCAACAAGTTTTAAATTGTCAAAGCAGAGGGATTTGCAAAAAAAAAAAAAAAAAAAAACAAAAAAAAAAAAAAAAAACAACTTTATTTTTACAAATTTAAAATGTCACATGTTTATATCATTGTTTAGTTTACTTCTATTTTCTTGTTGGAGTAACACATGTTTTTGTTTATATCTGATATTTTTTTAGGTATGGCTATTGCTGAGAACATCATGGATGCTGTGTATAAAAGCAGAAAAACAATAGTTGTTATGTCCAAAAACTTTTTAAAATCAATGTGGGGACAATTTGAACTACAACAAGCACATAATAGAGCCATAGCAAAGGTAAATAAAAAATATAACTCTCCCAGAACAATTGGTCTCAGCTTCATGTGATAGTAGTTTTAGATTTTGGCTCACATGTAATAAATGTTTTGTTGTATCAATCATGGGAATGCATGTATATGAATTCGGGGTTTGACTTGGGAAAGAATCTAGTACCTCATGAGTGCTATACCAATTTAGCAACCAAGACCATACATTAGTTTTTGTTATTTTTTTCTATTTAACCTCTATGATTTAAAACAAAATTGATATAACACCTGACTGACACAGAAGTCGGCCAATTCCATGGGTTTGAAAACTTACCAAAATTAACAGGAAAGGATAAAAAAAAAAAAACAGGGTTGTATCAGGCATTTTTTGGCAAAATAAGTATTATACCATGACCTTTGCAAATTATTAGACAGTGTGTGCAACAAATTTTAAATTAAAGGATTGCTCTGGGAGATAACAATGTCTGTGTTCATTATTAGTTATTCTGGCTTATCATACTTTAAATACATACTTCTATTAAAATTGATTTTTATTTGAAAGCTTGTTTCAAATTTTTGGATGTATGATATTCACTAAATATATTAATCAGTTTGTTTGAAAAAAAAAAATTAGGATGGTAATAAACATTTTACTCTGAATTTTTTCAGTATGAAAATTTTAATTGTAAAAATTTTTATATCATTTTTTTCAATTATCCAAGAGTTATGCCTCTTTAATCACAAAAAACATGTAACACATCATTCCAAAATTTTGAGAAAATATACAACTTCTTTTTTAAAAAAAAAAAACAAAAAAAAACTTTGCTGTCTTGTTAATCTTTTTAAATTTTTGTAAATTTCACAGAAAACAGATGTTCTGATCTTGATAAAATATGGTAAGTGTAGAGTACCTGCTAAGCTTATGGGCAAAACGTTTCTGGATTGGACAGATGAAGATGTTATACCACATTTTTGGGAGAGACTGTATGAAGCAATAGGTAAACCACAAGAAAATGACGTTTATAATGAAGAGAAAGAAACCAAAGAAGAGAAACAGAATGAGGAAGCACCACCTGAAGGAAACGAGGTGGCAGGTGGTCCAAATAGAGAAATAGGGGATTATGGTGATGTTGTTATAGATATGAAAAAACAAAGAGGTGGAAGAAACCTGACTAAAGAATTGAAGAAACTAGCTGCTAAACAAAGGGCAGCATTAAAACAGCCAGAGCATGGCAAAGTTCAGGTGAGACAAAAAGACAGAAAACAATCAACAGAAGAGGATGACAACAATATAAGACAAAGTCTTGAAGAAAAGAAACCTCTCCTAACCTGAATTGTGTTCAAAATTGTTTTTATTTAGAAATTAAATTTCTTGAGTCAGTGACTTAGTTTTGTAGATAAGAATAGAAAAGTGTGGAGTCACTATCTGTGATTTATGCAAATAATACACATATTTTAAGTTATGCATCAGAAAGTTTTTTTATTTATTTACTTTTTTGTTTTGTTAAAGATTCAATTAACTTGAATTCATTGTATGTTTGTCAATATTTAATATGATCCATTGACACAGCACAGGTTATTTTAAATGATTCTATTCATTTGAAAGTTGCATTTGCGAAAGGTTGCCAATTGAAATTACAATTAGTCAGGGCTGTGATAATGTTTAATTCTTATAGTTTTTTTTTACATTATATATAAGTTATGTAAGTTTTTGATTTGGGACAAGTATGGACATAAGTCGATTTGATTAATATTTAGGCAGCGACATTTGAAACAGATTTTTAAATGTCGCTGGTTTAGGTACATGTTTTGTCTTTCAGATTTGTTAGCAGTTTTTCAGCGAGTTGTTTTTGTCTTTTGAAAATATAGGTAGATAGTGCTTGAGTATCTTAATGTATTACTTTGATGACTAATATGTAATACTTTAATCACACCCTGAATAAACTGAAAACTTGTCTCAAATGAACTTGTTTATTAGAGGATAAAATTAATGTTGTTTATTAAATAAACATCTAAATAATTAACTTTCCTGAACAAAATCTTCAGTGTTTTCTGTGTTTAGTTTAGACAGGTTGTACTGTATTTAATTATTTTTTTATTTTTAAGGTTGTACATTTTTGTTGTTTATCCAAGTTTTTCTTTTAAATACCTAATATTGTGATTTTAAAAAAAAATGTTTTAAATATTGCTGTGACAATTTTTAAAGGAGTTGTTTAAAATCTTTTTAAAGTTTTGTTTTGTAATACACTCAACTGTGAATGTTTTATTTTCAATTGTACCTTTTCAAATTCTTTAAACAATTGCAATCTTCTGACACTAAGGTCAGTTGAACAAATAATGAAGCAAGAACATGCTGCATGGCATGTTCAAAGAGATAAATGGAGTGGAGTAATGGTGTTTTACACCTAAGTCAAGAATCTTTCACTTATTTCAAGGCGGTCAGTTCTTGGATGGTGGAGGAAACCGGAGTGCCTGGAGAAAACCACCGACCTTCGGCAAGCGAACTGACAAACTTTCTCACACTAGGATTTGTCCCGAGTCGGTTTTGAACCTAGGCAGTGAGAGGCACTGTGATCCGTAAGCGCACGCTTTGGACCACTCGGCCACTGAGGCCCCTTTCAAAGAGATGAAGAGTGTATTTGTTTATTTTTTTTATCAGAATGTTTGATTTATTTGATTTTTTGATTTTTAATTTCCATAAATTATATATGTGACATGTCAGACAAAACCATACTTATTGATGATTTTATCAATTTTCAGATTTAGTACCTACCTTAACTTTATAAGTTTTTTAATTACAGAGAATTATTATTATTATTATTATTATTATTATTATTATTATTATATATATATATATATATATATATATATATATATATATATATATATATATATATATATATATAGTATATATATATAATCTTTGCTCTTTTTAGTCATCTTTTGGATGATAATCGGTGACATTGTATTGCTTTGTGATAATAAATAATTTATATACATGTACTAATCTATAATTCATTTGATTATTAATGTTTCCTTAGTATTGTGTTTGTAGGAACAAGAAATATAAGACACATCGTAACAATGACAACCTATGTTTTTATTGATAGAAAAAAATGTTTTGCATTTTTTTTACATCATCTTCATCAAAACATCACAAAACACACACAAGTATGGTTTTTGCTTGAAACATCACAAAGTATCATAAATTACTGCTTTATTATTATTGTTATTATTATTATTATTTTAGATTTTTTATGTATTGTATTAATAATTTATTTTAGCAGCTGTATATTATTCTGTATTATATGTTACTGTTTTGATAAATAAATCCATTTTAGTATTTAACATTCAGATAATATATCCGTGAATTAAGCTATATGTAATATTAATATTTTTTTAATAACTGACAATTTATTTATTTTTCAAAAAAGGTAATAAAATTACAAATATCACAAGTGGTTGTATTAATTATTTCGGCATAATAGAACATAAAATTATTCTGAAATGAGTGATTATGTTAAGATTACAATGAAAAGATAAAACCATAATCAAGTTATATCTGATAAACTAGTGCTTCACAAACAACCCCTACAGTAACTGTTGTAATTTTGCCATATTCTAAGCAGCAAGCCTTACTTGGTTTCTTTAACACGATGTTTTTAGCTCACCTGAGCACAAAGTGCTCAAGTGAGCTATTGTAATGGGTCATTGTCCGTCGTGTTGGACGATTGATCCTTTGATCCAAAGCTAGCTCAAGTTGTGTATATGGCCATGTTGGGTCAATAAGTAGGTCACTAGGTCAAATAATAGAAAAACCTTGTTAACACCCCTTAGGCCCCAATTTGAGTACAATCTTCATCTAACTTAGTCAGAATGATCATCTTGACAAAAGCTAGCTCAAGTTCGTATTATGGCCATGTTGGGTCAAAAAGTAGGTCACTATGTCAAATTCCAGAAAAACCTTGTTAACAAATCGGAGGCCCCAATTTGAGTGCACTCTTCATCTTAGTACAGAATGATCCTCTTAGCAAAAGCTAGCTCAAGTTGGTATATGGGCCATGTTGGGTCAATAAGTAGGTCACTAGGTCAAATTCCAGAAAAAACCTTGTTAACACTCCTGGGGCCCCAATTCGAGTGCAATCTTCATCTAACTTAGTCAGAATGATCCTCTTGACAAAAGCTAGCTCAAGTTCGTATATTGGCCATGTTGGATCAGTAAGTAGGTCACTAGGTCAAATAATAGAAAAACCTTGTTAACACTCCTGAGGCCCCAATTTGAGTGCAATCTTCATCAAACATTGTCAGATTGATCCTCTTATCCAAAGCTAGGCTTAAGTTGGTATAATGGGCCATGTTGGGTTAATAAGTAGGATACTATGTTAACCTATAGTAAAACCTTGTTAACACTCCTGAGCCACCAATTTTAGTACAATCTTTATTTAACTTAGTCAGAATGATCCTCTTGACAAAAGCTAGCTCAAGTTCGTATATGGCCCATGTTGGGTCAATAGGAGGTCACTAGGTCAAATTACATGTATAAAAAACCTTGTTTACACATCTGATGGCTCAATTTTTGTCCAATCTCCATCAAACTTATTCAGAATGATCCTCTTGACAAAAGCTAGTTCAAGTTCGTATATGGCCCATGTTGGGTCAATAGGAGGTCACTAGGTCAAATTACATGTATAAAACAACCTTGTTTACACATCTGATGGCTCAATTTTTGTCCAATCTTCATCAAACTTAGTCAGAATGATCCTCTTGACAAAAGCTAGCTGAATTTTTTTTCTGGTTATGTTGTGTCAATAGATCATGAGGTCAAATTAAATAAAAACCCTGTTAACACATCTGAGGCCAAAATTTTAGTCCTATCTTCATCAAACTTTCTGAGATTGATCTTCCTTACAAAAGCTAGCTCAAGTTTATATATGGGTCATGTTGGGTCAATAAGTAGGTCACTAGTTCGAAAAAAAGTAAAATCTCTTTTAAAAATAGAAGCTCCTGTTTGCCAAAATCAGGCTGAGTGAACATATTTTCAGGTGAGCGTCCAGGGCCTTCATGGCCCTCTTGTATTGTTATTGTTGTTAGTCTCTAACATATCAAGCACCTAAAGATAGAAAATTCTATGTATGAAATTTGATTGTTGTATAATTGAATTACAACGTTTTTTTTTAGCCAGATGACAATTACTTGCAATATTGATATATATTGGTTGGTCTTTGATTGTATCCAACGTGTCGAGGACCAAAAGAAAAAAGTGTATATATGAAATTTGGTTGTTGTTAAATGAAGTTATAACAATATTTATAGATAGATAACAATTACTTGCAATATTCAGAAGCATCAGAAATGAATCTTAACAAACAAGGAAAGAAAATAATAGTATATAGAGGATCATATATAAAGAAAGAATATAATAGACTAAAATAGAAAGAAACAAATTAAAGCAGTGTTTCTAAACAAGCTCTACAAGGCTATGAATGTTTGGTTATTGTCATGCACTGTTATGTGGACAATTTCGTTTATAGACATTGTCTTTTATTTTAAAAACCTCGGTTATCTTTGCGATTTGTTTCCTGGAAAGCTTTGGTAAACTTTTTACAATTTGCTGTTATATGTTAAGATGCTTCAGTTATGTAAATGTTATCTGCAAGTCGTCGGGTATGGTAGTGTCGCTGTGTTGAATATTTTCAGCACAATAATAACAAGGTAATCATGATTAGGTTAAAAGTGTTTATGCAACAAAAAAACTTCGTTACTATTTTTCTATAAATAGAAAATCGTGTCTGAAATCCCACAGATAAAAGCTCCTAATTTATCCAAAATGACAATCGTTTGGCATCAACAAGCTGTTTTCATTCTAAATGAATGACAGTTAACCGTGCAATTAAAATAAGAATAAAATATTCAACAGGTTCAATGTTTTCTGTCTGAAACTGTATGAGTTGTAATCGTCAATTTCAAATGAATTATATCAGAATCAGTGATATATATCAAACTACTTTACGAGGATATAAAATACCATAAAAAGAATACATTATCCCTACAATAAACAAGAAACGTGATTCTCTCTCTCTCTCTCTAAATATATATATATATATATATATATATATATATATATATATATATATATATATATATATATATATATATGTATATGAGTAAAAACACTTAATTTTAAATATCAGTTTTCTGAGTAGAAGAAAAAACTCGGCGTGAATCCTGGCTTATATATGCAGCAATTCATCAAAATTGTTTATCAATATTTATTACACAGATGTATAACGAATGGCTGCATTCCTATTAACTGACCGTTAGATATTGATGAATGATGTGTCCAGCTTCAATCAACTTGTTCAGTTT
The DNA here is from genome assembly GCA_029721355.1 of Tegillarca granosa. NCBI lineage: Eukaryota > Metazoa > Mollusca > Bivalvia > Arcoida > Arcidae > Tegillarca > Tegillarca granosa. The sequence goes on along the minus strand of CM056597.1, from coordinate 40,187,913 downwards.
AATTCTTTAATTATAATATCCCGGGGCGAACTCGCGGCTGTAAATTACATCTGGAATATATAAATTACATCTAGAAATAGGAAATGACTAAAATAATACTGTACCCAGACTATATATATATATATATATATATATATATATATATATATATATATATATATATATATATATATATATATATATATATATATACGAAATGTATATTATTTGTACCTCGGTGTAATAATTAACATTTTCATCGTCTCATTTTCTTTAAAAAAAATTATCCGTTACATACTTGTACATGTACTTTGGCTTTTTTGAAGGTTTAATTTTATCCTAGTATAATCATTATTTTTAAATAAATTTCAACAGAATTCACATCCTTCGTAGATGCGGATGAGGTTTCACAACCGTTGGAACGCAATCCTATATGTGAGAAATCGGAGAGAAAGAAGAGAATCTACATAATTTTTCCACAGAAACTGATCATGAGTGATCTTGTGCAATGATTGCACCGGAAGTTAATCCATTTCACCGCTATGGAAACGCCTCTTTTTGCTAATGGTCCAATACAAATACATATGTATCCAGTTATCATTTGGTAATAATCCCAACGGCATCTCATTCGGAATTTCTCAGTTTTGTGCCCGTTAATTTAAGCAAGGTTCAAAAGTTCATGACCGCTGACGAACACATCTGACTAATATAAACTGTTGATTATTGGTAAGTTTGTAAATTTATCTTTTAATTTTTTAAAATGTTATTTAAATATAATAATATCCGTTTTAATGTATGATTTTTTTTATTTAACGCATGTTTTTTGTCATCATTATTATAAGACAACAAATTGGCTATCAAGGCGGGAATGTATTGGTTATAATTTTTACCAGCCACGCTAGTGTGTGTGTGTGTGTGTGTGAGAGAGAGAGAGAGAGAGAGAGAGAGAGAGAGAGAGAGAGAGATTCGTACAATTATGATGTTTTTGAATTTTTTTTTCTTGATAAATTATATTATATAGATAATCACAGCTACTTTATAATCAGTATTGATCAGTAACTATAACATCTATCATAAATATTTTTTTCATATTATGATATGAATTCAGATTTAAATTATTTTTGGCTTTCAAGTAAGGCCTTATAATTATTAAATGTGTAAAAATATAAGACTGACTGCTGGGGACATCAAAGATAGAGATTAAACAAACTTTGTGGAAACTCAAGTATCTTGATATATTATATTCTTCATATTTAACAGCACTATCAAAAATAGTGTTACGTGTATATTAAAAAAAAGTGTAATGTAAGGATATATATATATATATATATATATATATATATATATATATATATATATATATATATATATATGTATGTGTGTGTGTGTGTGTGTGTTCTTTCATTGATCTTTGTGGCATCTTTAATTTAAATCTATCAATGCCAAAATCCCCTACTTTACGTGACTGCGATTGCACAGTCACCGCCTAAATAGGATCTTTGTGAGATTCCAGAAGTGTAAGCGTGCGTTTTAAGATCTAGCACTACATAAATATTTAAAGTTGAAATATTTAAATAGTATTTTATTTTTTTTATTTAACCTATTTTGTAGAAATAACAATGGAGATTCTTCAAGTATCAATACTTTTGTCATTTGTTGCCATGACAACATCACAGCATATCCACATGGAACATATTCACGAGGACCATTCAATAAGTAAGTAAGCAACCCAGAACAGCATTAAGCGTAGTTTTTGTAGGAATGCCATTTTCTACTTTTGATTTTTTTTAAATAATGCAATTCAAAAGTAGAATGTGACAGGATTATGAGAGAAAAGTATAATGTCAGCTATTTTAATTTTAATTAAATTATTTTTTAAAATTTTAATTCTAGAAGATAATTTTTTTCTGTTTGCTAATTTTTACTAATGCATTTGAATTTAATTAAAAACTGCCAATAGTCACTTTTAATAGATTTTAAAAGTTATTGTTTGAATTTTTTTGGCGAGGGGGTGGGCGCTTTTTTAAAAAATAGTAAGGCCCTTACCTTTAAAAATTTTAAAAAGATCAAGTTTTACAAAAATAAGAAAAATGATTTTTTGACTGTTGTTATGATTGTAACAATATAATACGGTTGCTGTCGATTTTTTTGACATTTTAAAACTATCAAATTTTGTTAAAAGTAACGGGATATGTGTAACGCATCACAGAGAAATATCATTTAAGTATTTAAAATGTCATTTTAAGATTTACACTTTCTTTATATTATCAAGAGAAAAAAATATACCCCTCATAAGTAAGAATTAAGCTAAAAGAAATCACATACCTAAATAATCTTCATCTTGAAATAACTTCGCCGTGGATTATAAGAATCCATTATGAGTATCCATGTTGGATAGGGAAATCTCACCCTCGGGGTTGAATATTTCAGTCAAAGACGAGGCTTGCCGAGTCTCTGACATAAATATTCAACCACGAGGGTGAGATTTCCCTATCCTACATGGATAAACTCATAATGGATTCTTTTTCTTCCATTTTAATGTCAATTGTTGGCTTCAAATATGATTTACAATTCCTTGGGCGCCATGTTTGAAAAATCTAACTCTGTTATTCAACATTCTATATAAAAATAAATATGACCATCGGATAGACTATACTTAATTTTGGTTTATACATTTTGTATAAACTTAAAGAAAAAGTTATTTATTATAAAATCTGAATATTAACATTTAAAACGCATTTAAAATTTCTAAATTTTGGAGGTCCGGCTGTCATTTTCCCGCAAGATGACGTCATTTACTCAAAGGATGACATCATGTGATTGTCACGTAACTGTGACGTCAAGCCCATGTGAGATATAGAGGATCTTGCATGAGTGTTTATGTAATATTGAATTTATTAAACAAGTTGAATAATTTTTTATGCAACGAGCCTTGGCGAGTTGCATAAAACATTATTTAACGAGTTTAATAAATTCAATATTACATAAACACTCATGCAAGATTCTATTTATTATATAATCCCATAAAAACGGCTTTTTCACAGATTTAAAACGTGTCTTCTCATTATGAGAAAACAGCTGATTGACCGAAACACAACAAGTTTACGTTACCGTGTACATGCGCCAAAAGTAATCCTGCTGAAATATTAAAAGTAAACAATAGTCTGTCCGCAGGATACAAAAACAAAACAGACATTTTCAATTTAGATACAATATATTTCCTTTTTAGAAAAAAGTACAAAAGTATCAGCTTAAATTATGAATAAAAAAAACATTGTGTCACTGTGATCTAGGTCAATTGTGTGACGTCATAGCGCGCGCACTCTGGAATGTCAACAACCTGGACAAGGATTTACAGACACGTGTTACTCGGAATCGCTATCCATGATTATTCTGGCCCGTTTTTTTAGGAACTGGTGATTTGTTTTGATAAATATGTATTTGAATGTATCCTCCGGTGACTGTTCCTGCAAAAATGCTTTGGAATCCGCCGTGTAAATACCCGTGCGTAGTGCGTAAGGATAATACCTAATTCACATGCTTTTATGACGTCACACTCACGATTTTTATTGAATGACCGTATTACATGGATTATTGAGTAGATTATATAATAAATGTGTTTATTATATAATCTAGTCAATAATCCATGTAATACGGTCATACAATAAAAATCGTATTGAATGAGTGTGACGTCATAAAAGCATGTGAATTAGGTTATAACACATTTATTATATAATCTACTCAATAATCCATGTAATACGGTCATTCAATAAAAATCGTGAGTGTGACGTCATAAAAGCATGTGAATTAGGTATTATCCTTACGCACTGCGCACGGGTATTTACACGGCGGATTCCAAAGCATTTTTGCAGGAACAGTCACCGAGGAAAGATTCAAATACATATTCATCAAAACAAATCATCAGCTCCTAAAAAACGGGCCAGAATAATCTTGGATAGCGATTCCGAGGAACACGTGTCTGTAAATCCTTGTCCAGGTTGATGACATTCCAGAGTGCGCGCGCTATGACGTCACACAATTGACCTAGTTCACAGTGGCACACATTTTGTTGATTCATAATTTAAGCTGATACTTTTGTACTTTTTTTCTAAAAAGGAGATATATAGTATTTAAATTGAAAATGTTTGTTTTGTTTTTGTATCCTGCGGACAGACTACTGTTTACTTTTAATATTTCAGCAGGATTACTTTTGGCGCATGTACACGGTAACGTTAACTTGTTGTGTTTCGGTCCATCAGCTTATAATGAGAAGACAAGTTTTAAATCTGTGAAAAAGCCGTTTATACGGATTATATAATAAGTAGAATCTTGCATGAGTGTTTATGTAATATTGAATTTATTAAACTCGTTGAATAACGTTTTATGCAACTCGCCAAGGCTCGTTGCATAAAAAATTATTCAACTCGTTTAATAAATTCAATATTACATAAACACTCATGCAAGATCCTCTATTTCTCACATAGGGGGAAACCCTATCTCAAATGAGCAGATATGGAAGAAATATATATCTCACGATTTTATAAATGAAAATTCAGTTTTATAAATATGTGTTTATACCTGTGATTCTGAGAATCGGTAGTATTTTAAAAATATATATATTTATATAAAATAGGTTACAAATATGATTTTCTGTAAACTTAAAACTAATTATGTTATGAATGATTATATGGAAAATTTTCAGTGACACAGATTTAGTCAAAATCATCATCTGTGTTTTCTCTATTTTATCCATATTTTAATGTACATTAGCTGGTTAATGGTCTGTGTTTATTCAACCCGAACTCTGGTGAATCAATAAATTCAATCAATCGATCGATCGATCGATCGATCGATCAATCAATCAATCAATCAATATATGTTTAGTAAATCCTCATACGTATATTTATTTACCATTTAAACGGAAAATTATGAAAAAAAGTTCAACTTTATGTGCTTAATAAGGCAAAATACAAAACAGGGGCATTTATTATTAATTCATTTTTTTTAAATAATAATTATCTTTTTTAAAGTTAAAGTATAAGGTTCCTTAATAAAGGTGTCTGTAGTAGGTCATAGAAGTGGAAATCATTACTTCAATTAGATTGTAATAGATCAGTGAAAATCTGATGACACGTAAATCCTAGATTCCCACATCAGAATACAGTAAAGATTCTCATCTGATGACATACAAACCCCAGACTTCTCTATCGAAATACAGTAAAAATGCTGGTTTGATTACACGTAAACACTAGACGTCCCTATCAGAATACAATAAACATACTCGCCTGATGACACGTTAATTCTAGATGTCCCTATCAGAATACAATAAACATACTGGTCTGATGACATATAAATCCTAGACATACTTATCATAATTAATTAACATACTCGTCTGATGACAGGTAAACACTAGACGTCCCTATCAGAATATGATAAACATGCTTGTCTGATAACAAATTAAGGAAAGACTCCCTATAAGACCCCATTATCAGCATACAGTAAATAGACATGTTGATCTGATGACAAAAAAACACTAGACGTCCCTATAAGGATACAATAAACATACTCGCCTGATGACACGTAAATCCCAGGTGTCCCTATCAGAATACAATCAACATACTGGTCTGATGGTACGTGAATTCTAGCCGTCCCTATCATATAACAATAAAAACAGTGATCTAATGACACGCAAAGCCTAGATTTCCCTATCAGAATACAGTTACATGCTGGTCGGGTGGCACGTAAATCCTAGACGCCCTTATCACATAACAATAATCATGCGTCTGGTGACACGTAAACACTAGACGTTCATATCAGAATACAGTTACATGCTGCTCAGATTGCACGTAAATCCTAGACGTCCCTATCAGAATACAGTAACATGCTGCTCAGATGACACGTAAATCCTAAACGTCCCTATCACATAACAATTAACATGCTGGTCTGATGGCACGTAAATCCTAGACGTCCCTATCACATAACAATAAACATGCGTCTGGTGACACGTTAATACTAGACGTCCCTATCAGCGTACAATAAACATAACTCGCCTGACGACACGTTAATTCTAGGCGTCCCTATCATACAACGATAAAGATGTTGATCTGATAACATTCCTAACATTGTTTGATGATTCGACTATTTTTACCTGTATGCAATTCACCTTTAATTTATAAATAGCAAAGTTAGCTAACAATTAATTCTTTTATAGTGAAATCTATAACAAATTTAAAAATTGTCTTGTGAGATAAACGGTAAAATTCACTCAGCCGAAATAAAAAAAAACAAACTTTTATACTGTGGATAAAAAAAATAATAATGGTTTTTTGGAATACTGGTATTTGTTACAATAATACAAGTAAATTTATATTATACGATATTTTGGACTCTATTGAACTCACAATCAGGAAAATTTTTAAATGTAAAAACACTACATGTATATGCATATATTTACAATAAAAAAATAATTTCTACGTTGAACCCAGTTTGGTTTTTGTTTTCATTATTCGCATAAACATCGGTTTTTCACATCGCGCATGAATACCAATTCTGCTTTTTCCCTAACTGACCTATTTTTAGCTATCTGTAAATCACAAAACCACGTACATACTTCGATATTTCCTTCTTTTTTCTAGAACATTAGGCAATTCCCGTGACCTACTTTTATCAATCTATTTTAACATTCAAGCCATCACATTTTATAGTGTTATTTAATTAAATATACATTGAAAATGAAAGAAAAAATATTGAATTTTAAATAAATAAATAAATAAAATATTTGTTTCGATTTTTATTGTATATTTAAAACATTTCCATTGTCAGGGTGTTCTAAACGCTACACGGCACGTGTACACTGCTTGCGGGCAACTACCATAAAGCTATGAGCGATGCCGGTGTTGAGACCAGACAGATAATGTTTATGAGCGGTCGTCGTAATGAGGCTTCTGTCAGGAGCTACTCTCGCGACTGTTCGACCATGCAAAACCATGCTTTAAGTTCGCAGCGACGCTTCTTTCATCAATTGTCACTGGTAATACTTCTGCCGTAATTCCCTCTGCATCTGACCATGCTTCTTCTTCTCTACCAGCAACTGATAATCACGTGATGGTTCCATGCTCGGACCTGTGCACAACCCAGTCCAACAAAACGTCGCGCATTGATGTTTCCAATACCCTGTCATCCATACAATCGGAAATATTTTGATTGACATATTGGCTGTTCCAAAAATGTTTACATTGCCGACAGATTCGGTATACCGGTTTTTCTTTCTTATTTGTATGACGCATTCGAGAAGTTTGTAAAAATAATGTTATGAAAAATATTATAAATATAAAAATGACAGTCAATTCTTAAGTATTTTCATTATATAGGTCAGAAAATATAAAATATACAATATAAGAAACTTGGAACTTTTTTTTTCTCAAAGTATATTTGTTATCAAAGGGTTTTGTACAATTAAATCATGAATCTTGAGAATTAAAAATTTTACATGAAATAAGTATAATTCCTTATCAATAATAAAAGGTTAATAAATATATCCTACCTACCTAAATTATCTTTTATCTCGAAGTAAGTAAGTATCCAATGATCTAGTGATATTAACTGTGTTTTTACAAAATTAGTTTGTTCTCTTTACTGGGAATTGGTAGTGTTTTAAAATATACACAAAAATAGGTCAAAATATGATTTTTTGTAAACGTAAAACAAGTGTGTTATAAAGATTATATGGCAGGATTTACAGTAATATTTATAGTAATATTAACAACAACAACAACAACAGTAATAATAATAATAATAATGATAATGATAAAAAATAATAATAATTATTATTATTATATTGTTATTCCCAAAAATATATGAGAAAAAAAAACTTAAGTTTCTAAATACTTTTTTCTCTTATCGTTTGTATCGCAATATCTCCTAGCTAGTAAGTAGCCTTGAGTTTCTTGAATCTTCAACCCCAGCTAATCTACGTACGTTTAATCAATCAATCAATCAATCAATCAATCAATCAATCAATCAATCAATGGGTACTGATTCTGACATATACCACCTTAGAACTTAATCATAAAATCTAAAAATGTATTCCAAAATGACAATTCAAAAAAAAAAAAAAATAAAAAAAAAAAAGCACCCGGATGGGGAATTGATCTGCTATACTGCTATAATGTGGATTTTATCCATCTATAAAATTTCAGACCCCTGTCCCTATAATTACGAGACGAAAACCGTATCTTTGATCTTTCTTTCTCAGATATGGATGCTACATACTGCAACGACAAAGGATACAACGACGCACAGGAAATCCAGCTTAACAAAGATACCAGTTGGCATGTTAATTGGTCCGGGTACGGAGTTGGAGACGGAGATTTTTGTGGAGTTATGTTTACCAGGTCGGATAAAGATACGACCGATATCGATGCTCACACAATGTGTATTACCCCAGAAGTTTTCAATATCTCAGACTGTGATACAACCGTAGAGTTTTATGAAATTGAAAAATTTGTCAGCGGGGTGCCATCACAGGTAAACTTGTCAAAATATCACTAAAATAAAGTTTGTAACATCAGCGAACAGCTTTCTGTATGATTAAGGTCTATTTTCAATAACTAATACCTTCGGTCTCTTAAAAACCAGAGGAGGTAAAACCGACTAAACGTTAGGAGAAAATTATCATTGGTTTTAAAGCTGCTATTTTGTGTCGAAGCTATTTCAATTTTTTTTTTGCTCTCGTTTTTTTGGCGATTAGAAATTTTAGCATTAAGTGAAATAGAAAAAAATTATGGAGTTTGCGTTAAATAAGATTGTAAAATGAGACTTGTCAAAGTATATCGCACCTAAATCATATTTATAATTAATTCAACACTGTTGTAACCACATTTTACCGAATCAACAATTTATCTTGCGTTACCGTTCTGATAGGTGGCGATCTAATGAACAATGTCTGTCTCAAAATCTTTAATTCGAGTTGTAGAGACATATTAGTATATTTTGTAGAGACATGTTGGTATATGTTGTAGAGACATATTGGTATATTTTGTAGAGACATATTGGTATATATTGTAGAGTCATATTGGTATATTTTTAGAGACATATTGGTATATTTTACAGAAACATATCGGTATATTTTGTAGAGACATATCGGTATATTTCATAGAGACATATTGGTATATATTGTAGAGATATATTGGTATATTTGTAGAGACATATCGGTATATGATATAGAGACATAATGGTATATTTTATAGAGACATATCGGTATATTTTGTAGAGACATATTTGATATACTGTAGAGACATATTTGTATATTTTTAGAGACATATTGGTATATTTTATAGAAACATATCGGTATATTTTGTAGAGACATATCGGTATATTTCATAGAGACATATTGGTATATATTGTAGAGACATAATGGTATATTTTATAGAGACATATCGGTATATTTTGTAGAGACATATTTGATATACTGTAGAGACATATTTGTATATTTTTAGAGACATATTGGTATATTTTATAGAAACATATCGGTATATTTTGTAGAGACATATCGGTATATTATATAGAGACATATTGGTATATATTGTAGAGACATATTGGTATATTTTATAGAAACATGTCAGTAAATTTTATAGAGACATATTGGTATACATATTGGTATATTTTGTAAAGACATTTCGGTATATTTGTAGAGACATATCGGTATATATTGTAGAGACCTATTGGTATATTTTTAGAGACATATTGGTATATTTTATAAAAACATATCAGTAAATTTTATAGAGACATATTGGTATACATATTGGTATATTTAGTAAAGACATATCGGTATATTTGTAGAGACATATCGGTATATATTGTAGAGACATATTTGTATATTTTATATAGACCTATCGGTATATTTTGTAGAGGCATATCAGTAAATTTTATAGAGACATATTGGTATACATATTGGTAGATTTTGTAAAGACATATCGGTATATTTGTAGAGACATATCGGTATATTTCGTAGAGACATATTGGTATATTTTGTAAAGACATATCGTTTGATTTGTAGAGACATATCGGTATATTTTGTAAAAACAAACATGTATTTGTGTTTTTTAGGTGTTTAATTGCACGCATGTTCAAAAAGTTCCATTTTGTACTATGAAATCTACACTTAAGATAATTGTAGAATCATTACAAGATAGTAACTCACAATTCCAGCTTCATATAGAAGTACCACAGTCTCAAAGTAAGTATATAGTAGATGTTTACCCGACTTTTAAAAATGAAAAAAATAAACAACAGACATAGATGTCAAATTCACATGCCGACCCTTTAAAAAATTAAAAATAAATAAATAAATAAATAAATAAATAAATAAATAAATAAATAACAGACATATATGAAAAATTTACATACCGACCCTTAAAAAATTAAAATAATAAATAATGAATAAATAAATAAATAAATAAATAAAAGCAAGCTTACATAGTTGATAAATTTACAAAATAAGCTCATTTTCACTCCCATCAGCGAATTTGAACTCGATGGAAGGATTACTTCGAATTTATTATTGTTTTATGAAGGTGTCGTGTTTGTGTTTTTTTGTCATCCAATCCTCTTCATGTAATTAGTAATGCTTGGTGGTCTTGCTGTGTGGTTTTACATAGTCGTTCGGCCAAACTGCAACACTGTAACAAGTAAATGCATAATTTCGGTTTTTGATCGTCAAGCAAACGATTCGGCCCCCACACACAAACTTTGGAACTTTGCAAAATTGGAGATTTTCTCTAGCCAGTTAGTCGTCATTCAAAGCTCGGCTAGCATAAATTATAAAAATGTTAATTTACATATCTGATTAGGCAAAACTTTTTAGTAGAATAAATATATTTTTATTTGCAAGATGAAACTGGCTATTTGAGGAGTTACCAAAAATACGCCACCTCATATGGATGGAAAAGAAAGAAATAATAATAGTAATGTTACAGTCATTTCCACGATTCACAACGTATAAAATAATATTAACAATTTCTTCTTGTTTCAGACAACAACATTAACAACAACAACATCAACAACAACAACAACAACAACAACAGCAACAACGGAGGATCAAGAATACATTCATTTCTATCAACAAGTCTAGTTTTAATGGTGTTTCTTGTGAACTCCTTTACTCCATAAAAATTGTGATCGATACAAAATAGCCTTTAACAGCATAAACAGCCCAAGGGACATGCTCAAACTTGACTACATTCTTGGGTGAATTATGTAAGAACATTTTTCAAAACTTTTTGAAAAAAAAAATCAAGGCAATTTTCTTTAAAATTTTCAAGAAAATCACATGTAAATAATAGTGAAACGTTACGACAAATACTGGTTTACTCTCATTTCTTGATGCTGACCTCGTTATTTGTTTTTTGTTCGCGATTTTGGATATTTTTTATTACTGTATATGTTGTATACGTAGTTCATTTATTACTTATTCAAAATAGGTATTTAATAAACTAATACTTTTGTATTTTTTAAATAAAACTTTAGAATAACAAGTTGTTAATTATTTTGCATATTAAATATGTATAACACCATTTATTATATATATTTTTGTAGTTATGACTTTGAAAAGTGGGTTGGATTTGATAAGCTTAATTAACATGACAAAAATCTTGTTCATCTCTTACAAGCTCATTTTACATAATATTTTTTAAACTTTAAATATTCCACACTAGTTCAATGGAGCACACTGAGATTTAGTGCTTTGCCAAGCACTCGTTACATAAGATCGACTTTTATCATGAGTTGATACATTTAAAACTATAGTCACGTGACTTGTTGGCATGGCACATGAAAACTTGTTGCTCTTAAACAATCACAGATTGTTTGGTTTTTAACTGTGAAACGCAAACTTTTTAATGAAAGCTGAGTGGACCAAGAACAAACGCAAATAAAAAAAAAGTTGTATTCAAATAATTCATATTAATTTGGTAACTAAATCCACCAAGATGTTAAAGATGTTATAAAACTGTAATGATGTACATGTATTTTAAATTGAGCTTTAGGTGATAGACGGAGTAGCTGGATTGATTGATTGATTTAATGGGGTTTTAACGTTCAAGTCAAGAATATTTTACTTATATCGAGACGTCACCAGCTATAGGTGAGAAATTTTAACCTTTGCAGTGCGCTAAGAGCAATGTACAGAGAGGGTTCTTTAGCATGCCACGCCAGTCTGACACGGGGAATCAGGCTTTAAAGGTCTCCTCCGATGGACCTCGTGACTTTCATTTTTAAATGATGATTGCTTGGCGAAAGAATAGTCATTACCAATTTTCAAGTCTTGGTCAGACCCAGCCGGGGTTCGAACCGCGACCTTCCATATCCATTTGAGCCGTCTACAAACTGAGCTATCGTATTGGTCGGGAGTAGCTTGAAATCATATAATGATGCTATCAGAATATTAGTTTTGTAACACCGTCGTGTAGACATGAAGATTTGTAACAAAAAAAAAAGAAATAAAATAATAATAACAATAATAAAATAAATAAATAAATAAATGAATAAATAAATAAATAATAATAATAAATTAATAAATAAATAATAAAAAAATAAATAAATAAAATCAATAAAAAGAATAATAATTTCAATAATAAAAAATAATAAATAAAAAGAACAAAGTGTACAAAATTAATATTTTATTAAATATTTCATTATCACACATAGCTTATATAACGCATGATTTGATTTCAGTTACATAAGTCTTTATAGTTACAAATATTTTTCCAATTGGAGACCAAATCTAAAAGTACTAAATTGTTTTATTTAAAATAAGGTAATCAAATAAACTGGTCTGGCATTTAATTTACTCATTAGCATCGGCTCTAGTTAAAAACGATTCACTAAAACAATGAAAACATGATATGAAAAATCATATTGATAGTTATAATAATAATTTGTTAAATTTGCTATCAAAACTTTTTCTATTGTGCTTTAATTTTTTTTATTTTGTTTTACTCTGCTGAAAGAAAAAAATCATAAAAAATAAAAATGAAATGAATTAAATTAAAAAAAAAACATCAATATGGAAAGATTTTTCTGTTTATGAAACAGCGTCATTTAAAAAAAAGAACATCACATAAATATTATCATCAAAGAACGGAAACTCTTCACAATACAATTCATAAAAAATGTCTGTTTTATGCGTTAAAAATGAATTCAGATGAAAACAGGCAAACTTTCTTTTTTTTTTTTTTTTTTTTTTTTTTTTTTTTTGTTGTTGTTTCACGAAAAAATCAACTGAACTTACGAACATTGAACGATATACAACATAGTTTATTAATGTATTTTAATTAAGTGACAGTAATTGGTCAGCAAAACCTGGCAAATGGTTTATTTATCAATGTTTGGTTACTTGATAAAAAAATTCCCAAATCAAAAGGTACTTTTGTAGTGTTAAAGTTTCAGCTAAATTGCTTAAAAACTAGAATAAAACATCTGAATTATTTAGGTCTTTAGTTTTTATGTCATCAATTTCTTCATAATCTCCCCCTGCGATGGCATAATTATCTTCTTCCGGCCATTCCTCTCCTCTGTCAGGTAATTGTGGGTTTATATCAACTTCGGTGGTCACTTTGGGTTGTTCCTTTTGTTCGTCGACAGTTTGTTGTTGTTGCTGTTGTTTTATTTTCTCTTCTTTATCTTTTTGTAAGGCCAATTTTGCAATACCAGCAAATCCCTTTTGTGCAGGATTTGGAATAAGTTTCTTTTGAAGATCTTTCCAGCGGCTAACCCTTTCTGCCCTTTCACTTATTCTTTGTTTAAGATGAGGGTTTTTAGCCATATTCACGATAGTGTAAAGCGACTGTCTCTGAAAACGTTTTCCGAATTTATTTTGAACTTTCTTTATATTATCTTCAGCTTCATTCTCTTTCTTCGCTCCCTGACATTCCTCTAGTGCTTGCGTCATCGTCTTCATGAATTACCTGGTGAAGCTTACTGAAATTCTTTAGGAAATTTTTACTCAAGGTGTTATGTCCCAGTTCTTTCCTACGACGAGCAATTTTTTTCCAAAGATCACTTTTGTTTTTAGTCTCTATGGTGTCTCCGGCGTCATCTTCACTTGCAATAGTTGTAGCTATAGACATAACAGACTTAGTGTCTGAATCGTCGTCATTTGATGCCTGCATGTCTCGTACAAGCTTGAGTCCATCAGCAACAGTTATATCCGCAATATCATCCGCTTCTTCGGGACTTTTTCTCATTTTATCAAATCGTTTCTTAACCCCTATTTCTGTTGACGCCAAAATATGTAGCAAAGTCGCCGTCCTATGGAAAAGCATGCAGATAAATTGAATTAATAACAATATACCAAACACAGCAGTGAAAGCAAAGGAAATCGGTTCTACTGTTGCTTGTTTGTGGCCATCACCTTTGCCAGATTTACACCAAAGCGGTACAGATAGGCTGTTGTTGTCAGACACATTGATTTGGGTTAGTGCATAAACAATTGTTACAAACATAGCATTGATAAGTAAAAACGCCAAACAAACTTTATTTCTCAATTCTAAAAGTCCTTTCTCTATTTCTTTCTTCTGCTTTTTGTCCTCTACGATTGGAAATAAGTAATCTCCGATAAACTGGTTCCAAAAATCAACCTCGTCATTTGGAAGATAAACTGTGGCGCCACTCTTGATATCTTCATCGTGTATCCAGTATGGGTCTTTAAGTTCGTCCCTCTTTTTCTGCTTTTCTTCTTGAAACAATGGATTTGCTACAAATGAAAAAAACGTGTATATACATACGTGAATTATATAAATCGTTCAAGAATAAAACTGTGACAATAAAACATCAGAATCTGAGCACCTGAGCATTTCAACAATTTCTGAAATAACGCATACTTAAAGAAAAGACCAATGGAGATAACCCTAACCACAATACCGAAACTTTCATACAACGCCCGAATTTGGACAGCGAAAAAAAACGTAGTTAGTTGTTCAAAGTTTTTTTGTAGAATTGCACCAGATGAAAATAATTTCGTTTAGAACTGTTAAGATCATGCCCCCCCCCCCCTATTTGAAAATCCAAATTTGTATATTGTACAATACAAAAAATGAAACAGAAAAACAAGATTAACAAACAGCTTTTAAATGAACTAAAAGCCTTAAAAGTTTGATCAGGCAATGCATGTAATAAATTATAAAAAAGCGGAAAGGTATTATTGTTAATATTTTAGAAATGCCGTTGCTATCAACTTTTTTCAACCAGTGGCCACTGAACGATAATTAAAACCCATCTGGAGGTTAGCAAATAATAAACCCATTTATGTATGAATATGTCAAACTCCGAATATTAGAATATCAGCATAAAAAACTAGTTTTGAATAACATATAAAGCCCTTTCATCCCACCCAGGGAATATTACAATCATTTGCTACGCTAAAAACTGACTGGACACGCTGACTTTGACATACGGAGAAATTTAAACTCTATCCGAGGAATGTCCAGGCACAAAGGCACTATACGATATCCAGCAGGAAAATCTTTTGCACTTGTCTATATCTGTGAAACAAATGTTTTTACACTGTATGAAGATGTAAAAATACTGTAAAATGACCTGTCGAGATATCCGCATCCGTTTTAGCAAAACTGTAAATAACTAGTAAAATCGCTAAATTTTTATAACAAATGTCTTTATTCCTTAATGGACACTTGCAAACTTATTGGACACGCATGCGTCATCCCACGTGACCCTTTTGCCATGAATATTCATGAAATGGAATTGTTGAGATGAAAAGGCGTTGTCATCCTGGACATATATACTCTGAACTGTCGGATATTTAAAATAATGTTAAACACTTAAATACACACCTCGCTCTCCTTCTCCTTCAAACAGTAATGCGTTCTGTGAGAACGGTTTATGATCTTCAACTTGTGTCTCATTTATTACAGATGATCCTGCTGATAAATTCCTACTGACTTGACTTCTTGTGTATTCGGTCATTCTTTCTTCAATATCATTTAGTCTCTCAAGTATAACTGCTAAATGGTTGTCATGGTTACTTGACGATTGTTGGGGACAGCACATGCATCTGCAACAAAACAAAATGTTGAAAAACTAAACAAAACTTGTTACTGCTTCGTTGTTTGGCTGTTTCCTCACAGTTAATTTTCTTTCTATTTTTCATAGATAAAATGAATGTTTTTCGTCTTTAATAACAAAAATCAAAAATTTATTTTAAAAACTTAAACAATAAAAAACAAATATAACAGTCTGTTACAGTTATGTTATTTATTTATTTATTTATTTTATTGACCAAAAGTTGTAGTCTGTTTTACTGTTCATTTCATTTAAAAAAAAAAAACAGTCTGTATTTTGTATACCACCCTAACTTACCTGTAATAGCTATTAAATGTCTGATTGATGGCAATCAATAATTTTCTATAGACTTATCAATAACAATAGAATCAATTACTTGCAGTTGGCAAAGTGTATACCTGTGAAGTTTGTGTAGTGCATGCAAGTTGTAGAAAGTGTGAGAATGGTGGTGTGATGTACTTGTATTGTTTAAGAGGGGTATATATACAGGTGTATAAGAGTTGTATTTTTACTGGCTTGGAAGATGTACTGCAGTGTGTGTGTTTGTTCAGTTTGTTAGAAAGAAGTTTGGGGGAATTATTTTCAAGGCTACAACTGTAAGTAATGATTTAGTTTCTAGTGTCTTATTTTTTTTTTCAGATACTGGCTCTTGTGTATTCTTCGTAACACAGTCAATGTACAAATCACAATCCCCAAAAAAGTATAACTTTGAAAACTGGCTAATTTAGTTATACACATTGATTTCCATCAAGAAAGCGAGACCGGGTGCTCCGGAAAGGTTAACACCTCCTGTCTAGCTAGCTACACCCGTCATGTGCAAAATCCAAATTTGAGAATGAAAGTAACATGAAACTATGGGAAGTAAAATATATGCAGTATAAGTTTGGATACAGTGACTTCATATTTATGGACATTTTTGTGATGACGGCCGTAAAACGTTTTAAAGGTGTGATAAAATGTGGAATTTTGAAACATATAACAAATTCAAAATTATGTTATAAACTCACCTAAAAAGATTTCCGCAAGAGAAGTTGTAATCTGAATCTTGTTTAGCTCCAACTTCGGCCATTCCAAACCTTTCCAACCAACCTTGAACCATGCCTTTCTTTTGGCTTACTTTCTGCTGGGTTGCTGATGTTGTAGGTTGTGTGGTTTCTCGCGTTCCCCATGAAACAACGTGTAAGTTTCCAAGTGAATAAATCATCAGCAACATAGACATTGATGGGATTGACAAAAAGTAGAGAAATCCATGTATGATGCAGAAAAATTCCTATAAAAAGACAAGAATGCAAAGAAATTATCTAAATGTTGAAATATGTAAAATGAATTCAAACTTAATAATCAACAAAACATAATTCGTACATAAAGGGCAACTTCTCTCTCTCTCTCTCTCTCTCTCTCTCTCTCTCTCTCTCTCTCTCTCTCTCTCTCTTTTGCATTAGAATAATATACATTTATGTATTGATCAACATTGAAAAAATGTCCAAACTCGCTAACTTTTTTCTAAAATAAAAAATGTTCGAGTTTATTGGCATTTTCAACAATTATTACTACTTTCATATTTATCGAATGCTTACTTTGACATTAATATTGGATATAAGGATTTGTTAATTGGTAATATTGTTTTACGTCGCATCAGCAATTTTTCAGATAATCTAAGAAGAAACTCGAAGTAATAATCTTAGTTCGTGAATGTGCGAGATGTACGACTCTGTTTTATGGTTCGACTTGTTCTCGTGCTTAGGACGACTTTAACGTCGCTTTCTCAAAGTCTTATGTAAGACCCGGTCGGGGTTTGAACTCAAGAACGCTAATTATAACTAACAAAGCGGAAGATCAACAACCGAGCCACAAAGGCGGTCAGATAAAAAAAAAGGCAGAACACTTTACCTGGGGATGTAAAAACGCTGACAACACAAATACCCCGGCAACAAAACACAGAAATATGGTAGTAACGGAACAAAATCCGGCAGTTGCTGCCTCACGTAGAAGTCCAACCAATACTACCATCATAACCAGCGAGTATATGACCGACAATATAGCCGCATACGTCAACTAAGAATATATGTAGAATAATAATGCATATGAATATTATGTAATTGCAAAACAAATTTTTTTGAAATGTTTTTGTCCATTTTAAACACAGCAAAAATGAATGAGTCATCATCTGACTTTATAATATATATATAAACCCGAATTTTAGGTAAAAAATTTATTTGGTTTGAGATTTTAAAACAGATACGTATTCCTGACGAATGTACTTTTTTATCACTGTAGCTTAAGAACTAGACGATTTACTTTCATTTTTTTGTTATAAAAAGAAATTGATCAATTTTAAAATCTTCCTCTGAAATACAAGCTTCTAAGAACAAAGGATTTTTTTTTTGCTTATCTGAAACCAGGAATAACCAAAAAGAACACTCTGTAGTTTCTCACATTGAGTTCCTTATGCATCTTATCACAATGCTTAGTAGCTAGGGAAATTATTTTAAGGGAAATATACACTTTATGCATTTATTAACACAAGAGACTTAAAACCTATTTCTACATTGTTAAAGTGATGTAGGATATTCTGTAACCCTTCGTTTTGAAAAAATGCACCCATGCATAAATATGTATATAAAACATTTACATATTTGATGTTTTTTCTTATATAACTTAAAAATTATATAGACTAATATTTTGATATTTATTAACCCAAAATTTAGCACTTAAGTGTTTAAGGAATAATCGTTCCTTTCTATCTAAGCTTCTAACAATTTTAAAATATTTTTTTTCAAATATTGAATTAAGTAGTTTGTAAGTACCTGAACATCCGGTTTAGCTACAAAACACATCAAAACGAAGATAACAACCGGAACAAGATTCACCAACAGAGCTGTCCAGGGCTGAATTCCGGGAAATCCAGTAGTAAGTGCCCCAAGAATCATTAAGAAGATTGTTCCCGGTGTGAGAATAGAAGAAACCATAAGGAACATTTGATAACCGATATATGGAAGTGATATATCATCATTTTTACGTCTGACATTTTTCCAGTCCATCAGCAAGTCTAGAATGTTGGCCATTGTTGAAGGCGACCACCTACGCCTTTGGTTATAGAATTCATTAAATCCTTCTGGAGCATATGTGAGGGCGTCCGAAGCAGCAACATATTCCACCCTATATCCTTGTTGCAATAAAAGGGTACAAAGCCATCTGTCTTCTCCTGTTTTTAAAATAAAAATGTATTATAATGTTCAAAAAATGTTTTATAAATTAAAAACCAATTCAAAATAGATAGATAAATAAATAAATAAAATAATAATAAATAAATAATTAATTCTTTTTTCCTTTTTTATTTTTCATCATGTTTGTCAAAATGAAATCTTCCTTATATATATATATATATATATATATATATATATATATAATCCACAGACAATTTTCGATAAACTAAATACAAACATAGATAGGTACAAAACACAGTAGTACCCTTATCAATGTCTGAAAATATATGTAAAGGTTTGAGTGACTTAATACTACTTTTTTCAGCAAGCTTATAACGAAATTAGTTATGTAACCTAAACAAAATGTTCATTTCCCTAAAACAAACAATGATGACAGGAGTTGTATCAAATCTACATCCATGGAATGAAAAAAAAACACCAAACAAAAATTTGAGCAATATTTAGTGATGTACAATTTGAAAATAACAAATAGAGATGATGGAATGCCTTTTCTATCATTCTATTAAAACTGTTCTTGGTCAAAACAATAATACATTAAAATGAAAAAGAAAATAAATGTAGACTAAACCTTGATCATACTGGACGTAATGAGAGGGTTCTGATGGTGGCGTTGTGTACCGCCTCATAACATTGTCATCCATTAATGCATATCCTCTGAAGAGACTGAAGCACCCTGGACTACACAGAACGCATCCTAGTGTATGTTCTGTAGCTTTCTGCAACCAATGACTTATTGCATATTCAAACTTTTGATACCATACCATTGGACCTAAAACAATTTAAAAAAAATCTGCATCTTAAAGTATAATGAATTTTAGGTAGTTGTTTCTGAATAAAAATTTACAATAAATAAATCTTTATTTAAAAATAATAAATAAATAAATAAATAAATAAATAAATAAAACATATATTGAGATCACTGTTTTTTTTAAACCTATTTTGATTTTGTTTACTTTTACATTTTTTTTTTAATTTCATCGATTTCTTAAATCTGATGATCTGCGAAATACAGATTTTTCTGAGCAGCACATGAAGCATATTAGTTATTACGCCGATAAGTAATTAAGTAATGCACAAGAATTAAATTTAAAAATTTAAACTTTATTTCTTTTACAACGATTTAGAAACAAGTTGTGCAACTTATATTAATCTAGCTCGTTGGCCCGAATTGTAGCGCACGTGAGGTCTTATTGTGGGAGGAAAACCGGAGAACCCGGAGAAAAACCCACGTGCTCAAGCAGGTGAACTCATACCTTTTAGATGAGAATTAGTATCCCTACCTGAACCTATAGGATGAATACGTCCACATGTTGCACCAAGTTTCGGGTTTTTCTTCATTCTGTCAACAAGCAGTTGCACAGCAGAGGGTTGGAAATCTACATCACCGTCCAGAGCTAGTAAGAACGTGTTTTCAGATATTACCTTCTTTCTTTTACGGGACATTTTCATACTAATCAGTTTGTAACCGAGGAAATAGTACATATACATCACCTGAAATATCAATCAAACATATGTCAGAATCATGTTTATATAACTTTTAAGCCATTCTTTTAATTCTGGTAATTAAAAAAAATAATAGATTTCACTTTTTAGGTGTCATGATGTAATAGTTTATACCCGGAAACATGTTAATATAACCGACAAATTATGCCATTGCACATACAAGGATTTGTTAATATAGACGATAGTTTATAATTTTTAAAAAGCCATGTATGTGCAGTTTGCCAAGAAATTATAAAGCAGACATGCTCAATATTTAATGCTTATATTCACAATCCGTAGCTTACAACTTACAAATGTTTGAAATTTGATTAATTCTTTTATGATTTTCGTGGAAATTCCTTGTGAATACCGAACAGGTTTCAACTGCATCAAACTGGGTTAGCTCCGCCAACCCGTACTTATTTTCAAAAAATGACAACAACAGATAAACGTGCCAAGGTTTTATTTACATATCTGTGCTTTTACAACTTTATTTATTTCGGCCATTGAATTCACAAAAAATGTAGTTTACGTCTATCATTTTTGTTTTGTTTACATTCCGCGACTTGTCATGTTGTAAATGTGTTTACATCTTTGTAACGTAGTGCCGTTACCAATGTATTCATACTTTCCCGTGATGCAAAACTATGACGTCAGAATACGAAAGGTCGCACGTGAAGCTTTTAGTCTATGCTGTGATAGATCGAATCAGCTCGTCAAATAGTTTATTACAGAGAATTTGATTTGGATTGTAAATATGTTTCGTCGGTTACTTTTCTGGTGGAGAACACAGATTCGAATATAATAAAAGAAGCAGGATACAACAATAGTTTTTATTAGTTTGTATCAGTTTGTAATATATCAGATGAAACACCAAAAAAAATTTTCATTGTTGATGTTTTTAAAACATTGTATTCAATTCCTTTGCCTTATAACTTTTTTGAATTTTATAATTAGTACATTCAAAAAATAGAATATATATATATATATATATATATATATATATATATATATATATATATATATATATATATATATATATATGGTATATTTCTTCATTTACTGTGCCCCTTAATACGTAGGATGCTTTCAGAAAGTAAAACTTTTAAGGGGGTATTTCAAAAATGACTGAATTCCAACACATTTAGTAAACACTGTTAGCCAAAGTCTACGACTGTGTTTCAGCCCAGCAAGGTTGTGTCACTAATAAACGATTGATAGCTGTTAAACTTTTATTTCATGCGAGTATAAAACTTAACAATGTTCAGACCCAAGTTTCACAATCGTTCACTCAACTGAATATACACTCAACTTAATTTAGGAAATGTTCCAATATGCTTATTTTAAGACATCACACAGTTAGAATTGAATGTCTAATGTTATATCTAAATTGTTTAATCTAGGTTTGTTGAGCAAAACAAAACATTGTCTCATAAAACTTAAAGTTTTTAAAATGATGATGACAGAAAAATGGAAATATTTGAGTTGAGTATATACTCAGTTAGGTAAAAAGTTGTAAATCTGGGTCCAGGTTTACAAACTGAGTGCAGTAATCGTTTACGAACTAAAACTGTTCATTCTTTTATTCATAACATTTACCTGACTCCATCTCTTTCTGTGTCTTATCTTCATTTTGTCCTTCAAATGGGCTATGATTTTATTTCCTCCTGGTAGACGCCATATTAGCCTACCCCCGTAAGGAGTCGGAATCTTGGTCGGTGGTGGGATCTTCATTAAAGTGTTGTGTACCGATCTAGTTGTTAAAATAGAACGAAGTCTATATATTAAGCACATGCATATTTAAATTTTTTTTAATTTGTAATACTTTTTGATTTTGGGATGTAATTGTAAAGAGAGAGAGAGAGAGAGAGAGAGAGAGAGAGAGAGCTGGAGAGAGCTGTAAGACAAAACCAATTTAGTTTCTTCAAAATGATTGTTCTCATTAATATTGTAGGGCTTTCTTATGTAAACAATAAATTATTTTTACATATCTGATTTTATATATATATAAACATTATAAATAATCTTTTTAATCCGTTAATGTACTGGCAATTTTTAAGATTTCAATGCCAATATTAGATTTTAGAAGCAGGTAAAAATTTCAGAATTTACTTATGGACAATCTGTAGTGATACACAGATTACTAACAAAGATGAAAATGGATCCAGTTGGCAACCTTGTACAGAAAAGTAAAATGCCATGACGATTTAGACAAACAAGTGACGAGTTATCAATCCTTACGTTTTAAGATCATACAGATACTTACGTTGCCGCCAGATCGATGACTCTCACTAACATTTTTACGTAATTATTGACTCTGTATTCGTATTCGTCGTCATTATGTTTCTCAAATGCGTCGTCGAAGAAGATATGTACTATAAAGACATAACAAAGATTACTACATTATACGAAACATAATATTTTGCTTTATCTGTGTTTAATTTTATTCTTGTTTTATTCGTTTTACATTTAATGTCTTCCTTCGTGTATTGTTTTTGGTTGTTCTGATTACTTTGATTTTGTTTAGTAAATCTTATTCTGCTACAACTTGTTTGCATTTTGCATTTTATTGTCAACACGTTCTTTGTCGGTTGAAAGTAAGATAGTTATACTAGAAAAGTCAATGAAGGTGGATTAATTGAAGCATGCTGAAGTTTTTCTCCTCGATTTTTCTTGCACACACACACACACACACACACACACACACACACACACACACGGGGGGAGAGAGAGAGAGAGAGAGAGAGAGAGAGAGAGAGAGAGAGAGAGAGAGAGAGAGAGAGAGAAGGTAAGCTTACCCTCGAATTCATAATAATCAGGATCCTTTATTCCTAAGAACATTTGTAAATTTCTTCTTGCACATTGATCTTCATCCATTCTATATATTAAAAAAAATAAGTACATTAACCAATACATATGCTATGCTATTGCAATCTTGTATTCTAACTGAGGCCCAGTGGTCTTTCGCATTATTTACGCATCCAAGTTTCTCTAACCTCGAATCCCAAACATGCAAGTCCTAGAATGAGGAAGTGTGTCAGTTTGCTTGTTAAAGGTCAGTGGTTTCTCTGTGCACCACGGTGTCCTCCACCCAGGCCTGAAGCCCTTGATATAAGTGACTGGGTCGTTAAACATTATTTCAATTCATTCCACTAGATCTCTTGCGATTCCATATTTTCAACACTGATAAACAACGATTTTAATAAAAGGAAGCTTCACAAGTTTGTTCTAGATTGAGGTTTTTGACCTGTTTACTGTTCTCAATATATATTTATGGACTTGTTCATTGTTCTATACAGGGTAATGTTTTTATGGTTTTGTTTATTGTTTTCAAGATTTGTGTTTATGGTTCTGCTCATTTTTTTAAAAAAAAATATTATGTTAATAGACCTGCTTAATTTTTCATTTTGTGAATATGGACTTGCTCATTGCTTTCAATATGCTTTTTATTATTCTGTTAATTCTTTTCAAGATACGTGTTCATTGTTCTGCTTATTGTTCCCAATACGTGTTTTAAATCCTGCTCATTTTTCTCAATAAATGTTTAGAACACGATTACTGTTTCTTAAGACATATGCGTTTATGGACATGACCATTGTTTTCAAATTGTGCAATTGGACGTAGCCATTAGTTTTTAATACCTGAAAATTGATTTGAGAATCTGAGTCATTTCCAGTTCTGTTTCATGCCACATGGTGGCGCACATGTATATCATTGGTGTATCATCTTTCCTTAGAATTGACCAATCTTCATTAGGATTCCAGTTCGGATTGTCTGTTGGTAGATCTGGTAGATCTGGGATCGGTATGTCAATATTGGACGTATTCTGAAATGTTTGTAATAAACCTTGAGCACATATATGAGTTTTGTTTTTGTTGTTGTCCTGCGTCATTTACTAATAAAATATAAATTCTGTAGGAATATTTTAGATTAAAAGGTTTAAAGCCCTATTTATTTGAATTAACTTATCTGAATAAGGTTTTATAGACTTAAACCATATACTGTACATTTATTTGTAAAAGAATAAATAATAAAAATAAATAAATAAATAAATAAATAAATAAAAAAATATAATAATAATAATAATAATAATAATAATAATAATAATAATAATGAACATCAAAGATGAAAATAATACGTTTACAAGTCTAGATCAATTTTCTAACATTCGTATGTCTGAATAAACTGCAAGTCAGAAACGCATCAAGAAAATCGAACATCCAAGTTTTCAAATGATGTACACTCAGAATTTCAACAAAAATAATACGGGTTTCCGGCGATGTTTGCTTACATGGAAAAGAGTCAACAAAAGTAGAATATAATTAAAACAAAATACAATACCAGTTTTAGAAATACCAATAATTAAAAGTGTGAAAATCGGTAAGACCCCATTTTTAAACGCGACAAAAACTTATTATATATCAGTTTGTGAATAACATCATTTCTTACCTTTTCGTCCATAGATTTAAATTCGTCATCTACTCTCCTTCTGTTCAACATCATCGATTGGTCCAATAACACACCACAGTACAAAGGCTGCACAAATAATCTGTAATAGAACCAAGATGATATTAATTAAGATTAAAATAAATAAATAAATAAATAGATAAATAAATAAATAAGTACTTGGAAATATTTGAATAAATCAACCAGCACCAAATAATCTTTAAAAAGACTGCGCACGCAATTAATTACGATATATTTTTGATAATTTTTTTACATTGAGATTATCTAATAATGGACGCAAAAAATGCATTTATTTGATTTCACAAATTTTCGGACGCCACCAAAAATTAAAAAAAACCTCTAAGTTTTAACTTTGAAATTAAAAAAAAACAGATACGTAGAAAATGCTTTCTTTTTTAGAAAAAAAATTTGAAAAAAAAATCACTCGAAGGATAAGAACTCAATAAAGAAATATTTTCTAATCAGATGTAATTTTTAAACTAAGTTTGAATAAAATTTGTTGCACAAACACTAGAACTTTTTTGCTCATTATACAGATATATTTTATGTATATATTTTTTATAACATACATATACGTTAGTTACATATTTTAGACAATCAAATCAGATTAAAAATCAATTAGGATTCAATAAAATTACTATTATCCAAATTCCAGTTTATATATGTGTTTATGGCCCAGATCATTGATTTCAATGTGTGTTTATTGTCCTGCCTATTGTTCTCAATACGTGTTTTTAATCCTGCTCACTTTTTCTCAATAAATATTAAGAACGTGATTATTGTTACTTCAGATATCCGTTAATGGACATGACTATTGTTTTCAAAATATATCAAAGGAAATGGCCATTAGTTTTTAATACCTGGAAATTGATTTGAAAATTTTGCAAATTTAAAATATAAAATGTATTAAAAATATATAATTAATTTGGGCGAAGAAATTGTTTATGATTTGTACTTTTCTAAAATGTCGGCAAAACTCACTTGTCAGTAGAAACCAATCTCTCTTTCCCCGGTGACCATATATGGTTTGTTATAAGTAGCAGTGAGAAGAATGCCGCAATTCCACCTGCTAAAACAGGCCAATACCAACTAACAATGTCGACAATTGTTGTGGCGTCGCCATCCCAAGCAGGTAAAGGCGAGTAACATCCATTAAAATTGAGTACTGACGACTGAGAGTAGAATCCTAAGACAATCGATATCGTTACTGGTGTAGATAGAACAAGCGGTAGAGAAAATGCCATTCTCTGTGCCAGTATCTTACAGGCGGCTTTTCCTACTTTAAAACAAATAACGGACGATGCAATATTTCCCAATGCAATAAAGAATGGAAGATATGTTATGCAGTTTTTGTAAGGTCGGAAATCACTAAGAACAGCATTTTCAGGATATAGGTAAGTGTTGGACTTGAATGTATCTTCAGATGTTTCAAATTGGAGAAAGAATATATGTATACATTTTGTTCCTTCTGCACAATTTGCTCCGAATACCAATGACGGTAATACGCCGTAATTTAGTATGAGTTTCCATAAATTTGTCAATATGGATATTTTTGTTTTACATTGTCTTAATTTTCGTTTTAGTTTTGGAATTCCAATAGATTCTTTGTCCCCTTGACGAGCAAAATTTTCCCACCAGCTGAGAGATATAAACACTGGGCAAACTGCAGTTAAAACCAATAGCAATGTAGATCCATTAGAAAGATGTATATAAAAACAAAAACAAGCAATAGATCCTACACATAGAACAAATGCAATGGTATTCATTAAACGTGCAACAAGCATCTTCCCTCCTGCTTTCTTCATTGTTCTTTCTGGATATTTTATTTTCAAAAGACTTGGAATTGTTGCCACGGGTAAAATAGCAAATGCTGATGCTAGTGGTTCAAATTGTGGCAAAATTACAACCATCAATATAAACAATCCAAAGGAATGTAAAGTTTCTGTAATTAAAGCCTGTAAATAGATATAAGAACATTATATATATATATATATATATATATATATATATATATATATATATATATATATATATATATCGCAAACGTGATAGATTTATCTCACTAAATTGGTGGTACTAAATTTTTTCCATATCGCACCACGCGTGGGTACGTGTAACATATAATTGAATGGGGATAACTTTTTCAATTTGCAAGGAACAAAATTTAGTGGAAAAAAATTATATGAAACGATAAAAGATTTTTTTTATGATGAATTATATTATTTTTACCAAATGATGATTATATATAAAGAAAAAATCGTTGTTTTGTTTTGTCGCGTAGGTTCACATTCTGCTGTGGGTGAAAAGTTAATTTGTTATTGTTGCACGTCTTGTATTTATCTTGCATCGTAATAGCAGTGATTTTGTTTTTTTTTCGTAAATTATATGCAAGAAAAATATTATCAATATCACCCCATGGTCCGATTTTTTCATCTCAAACGAGGCTATGAGATGAAAAATCTGAGCACTCGATCGGAATTTCTCCATCTCAACTTCAAACTCGGAATAGATATATATATTAAAATATGAAGTTTAAAATTTTAATTAACATCTACTTGTTTAAAGAAGGTGCAATATGTTCTTGTACGTGCCATATACTGAAAAACAACTCTACATGTAATTATATAATTACGTCCCTAATTTGTATGATTTTGCATTTGAACCTTTGAAAAACTTTGAAAGGGGTGGGGGTGAAAAAATGTTGTTTGAAATCCCAGTCAAGATTTTCACTTATATCGAGGCGGTCAGTTCTAAGATGGTTAAGGATACTGCAGTACCCAGACAAAATCCACGACTTCCGGTAAGCAAACGGGGAAACTATTTCACACTTGAATCTGCCCAATAGAATTTAAACCTAGGCGGCAAGTGGGCGCTGTGATTTGTAAGCGCGCGCAATCGAGAACCAAATCGAGAAAACAGTAAAAATAATTAAAGTGTTATAAGGTTATTTACTATTATGGTTTAAAACTCCAATCTTCCAACTTGAAAATGATTGAATTACTTTTGGACACAAATTCATAATACGATTTATAACCAACATTTCGTTACGTTACGTCCTCCTACAGTTTAAAAAGCATATTCAAATAAGATGTCATTTTTTCAGCTTCAGTTGATTTTTTAAATGAAAATATTGGAACAATTTCTCGAGTGAAACCGTACATTACCTATGGTTTTAAAACTTTAAAAGGTACTGAAAAAATAATGTATTCAAAATCAAAACGTTTTACATACCACTAGAAGAGGTATGACTTTTAAAGGTCTTGTTTTGTTGAAACACAATCTCCACAAGCATTTGCAGATAGTGAAAAAATATGGCGCTGACATGACTGTAATAAGCGCCCATATCCATGTTGTCTCTATCCTTGCTTCACCATCCGCCTCCTTATAATCCAGTCTCCCACCAAGTTCTTTAAATTTATATATTCCATCCGTTGTATTGTCTGGTTTTATTTTTGCAGGAACATAAATGTTTGATGTCATAATCAAAAATGTAATTTTTGTTACCACAGCAGTTGTTAATACTACCAAAAAGAACAAAAACACAAAAATGATTTTTGTGATAATAAATACTGTTCTCCATATCGCCAAATCTGATTCAGAGATATTGTCCTCAGAAGTTACTCGAAATACATCCCATAAATGATTCTCTTTCTCTTTCCTGTTAAAAGACATTAAGAATTTAAATAAAAGCATTATAAAAATATATTTCTACTAAATTATGATTACTCACATGACACTTTGTATTTTGTTTTGTCACATGCAAGTCAAATGTTGGTATAATGGCGACAGATGACAACCGAGTTTTGTGCCTATCTCGAACGGAGAGGAATATCATTGGTTTTTCCCCAGTCTTTATTGAGGCGGTCAGTTTTGGAATGGTGAAGGAAACCAGAGTGCCTAGAGAGAATCATCAACCTTTGACAAGCGCTGACAAACGTTTTCATAATAGGATCTGTCCTGAGTAAGATTCGAACCTAGGCGGTGAGCGGCACCGAAGCCGAATGCTTATTTTTTTGAATTCAGTGAAAAGTTTCTTAAAACATTTACTTAGCTCTTCTTTATGCTATTTTTAAATGAAAAAAGGAGATTTAATTTGTATATCTGTATTTTGGAGAAAAAATAACGGACATTCAAACGAACTTTCAAGCGAATATTTAACAACCTGAAACATTGAAAGATTCGGTAACATGGGCATGGACCATTTTACGTCTTCCGGTGTGACACTGAAATCTTAAACTCTAGTATCTAATACTTATTTACTTTTGAAAAGTTCTTACTTTTTTGTTGATCTCCTTTTCCTTATATCGCCATTTGGCTGTTGAGTGGAATTTATGACATCACCTTGTGTACTAACCGACTCAAATACGTCGTCATCTTCATCCGTGTTATCGGATTCAGTTCCATTGGACTCGTCATCCACATATGCTGGATTAACTTCACCATTGATCGGTCTTTCTTTGAAGTCTGTCATTTGAAACGAATCTTTCGAAAACTCGTCCACATCATCCTCTTCCGGAAGGGTTAATCCCGGTAAAAAGTTATTTTTTCGATTAATCTGCAACAGAAATTGAAAAAAAAATCATTATCGTTATAACTGCTTTATAAAATTGGGTTTTTCTCCCTGTAAATCATACCTACTGTCCTTTTACACTTCGATAGATTCTAGTTTTTGATTTACATTACTGTATTGTATTTATTTTAAATAAATAAACTTTGTTTTTCCTCTAATGAGAAAAACTTGTTCCATTATATGTTTTACATTATATAAAAACAAAGTAACATTTTTTTCCTGATCTGATCGAGATTAAATGAAACAGCGGTACTTTCCAATGTATAATAAGCTGTCGACAGTATCCTTACGGTAAAAGGGTTACATGAATAAATTAAAAAACATTTAAATGTTACGCGAAAACTCTAGTCGATGGATTACTCAAATTTGGTGTGGTGTTTCCACTAATTTCCTTTTAAAGTGTTTACAGTAAGCAAGATGATCCGGAAACCATCCCTGGAAATACTATATGTCATAATTACGCACATCAATGTAATGAACTCAAGTACGTTTTGTCACAAAAACCGGATTGGTTGGAATATTACCACGGGTTTAATTTCTGTGTATGAGGGCGGAAAAGTCCGAAGCACCCAATCAGTTACCAAAGAATTTTCAAAAGAGTACATTTCGATGAATCGTAATTTTGCTTTCAAGTCGTTGCTATATAAGTAGTTTTGTGAACGTTCGAATTGTCTTCTTCAGCAAGCAGGTTTTTTGAACGTTCGAATTATTTTCTTTTCTAAAGCAAACTGGTTTTGTAACCGTTCGGATTAATTTTAACAGTATGTAAAAACCCTGTACCAAAGCAGTCTTTATAAAATTGGTGGTATAAATAAACCTCTTATGCAATATCGCGAAATAATACACTAAACCACTGCGTTGTGCTTTTTTAAAGATATTGATTGGTAAATTAGGTCTTTATGCCTTAAATGAAATAGTTTGGAATTATGATAACAATTTTAAGAAGTTTTACTATATGCTAATTCATAATTTTTATAAATATATAAAAGAGGCACATCAAATTTGACAGTTTCAATGTGCCAACTAATAAAACTAATGCATTGAAATTTAATAATAAAATTTCAAACCATCCTGTTTCAACACGTTTCAGAAAGTTTAAATTGTGCAATATGGATTTTATTTAAATGAAGAAGCCAGTGAGACTTTGATAAAAGGTAAAAAATGAAGATGATCTAGAACAGGATTAAATAAAACCAGAAAAATTATCTAGAGAAACAAAGAAAAATATAAAGGGAAAATTACCTTAGGCATAATGAGATTTTTTCTGCTACACGATGTCCATGTTAGTGTCTTCTAGTCAGTCTGATAATATCAGTATAGACAATGAAGATCTAAACAGGACAAAGTTTAAATATCTTATAATAAACTCGAAAATCTGGAGTGGTATAGTAAAAATGTGATTTATGTAAGTAAATTGTCTGATCTACCCAGTTGTAAAACTTCTTATATCTCATCTCTGCCGTCATAGGTGTCAGTCTTTACTACATGTAACTTTATGTGGGTGTAATGTGTTTGTCCATTCAACCTGGTGGTTGGATGCATGCAATGTTTTTACAATTTCCAAGATTATACATAGAGTTGAATGCACTAATATTGTCAAGATTCTTTCACTTGTATCGGGGAAGGTGGAGAAAACTTGAGTACCCGGAGAAAGCGACAAGCTAACTCCTTCAAACTATAATCCGTCTGAGCTAGACGGTGAGAGGAATTGTGATCCAAAGTTTACTCCAAACCGACCCCCCTTACATTTTATTATAAAGAGAAACGTAAAATGTGCTTATAAGTCAGTTGCCTGTTTATATGTATGTGCTCTCTCTCTCTCTCTCTCTCTCTCTCTCTCTCTCTCTCTCTCTCTCTTTCTCTCGTTTGTTTTTGTTTTTTGAAGTCATCGCAGTTTTGGTTGTTAAAACGACTTGCGTTGTATCGTATTCTTGTTTGCGTTGGCGGTTGTTAAGAACATGATATCAATTGGAAATTGTTTTCTTCTAATTGTATTTAGCAGAATAAAATCTCAAAATTTGTGAATGGTGTTTAACTTGCTTCGGCAGAAATTGATAAGGGATTTTGAAAACTTCTAACACGTTCTATGTCTTAGTTCTATTCATTTAAACTAGATGCAAACGGAATCTATCTCACTTTACAACTCAACAAAAACAGTTTTAAAATTTTTTATAAAAAAATGTAAATCGTAACGGATACGGAAATCAGATAATATGTAATATTTAAACCTGAGAAATGGATATTAAAATTTGGATTGAAAAACAGTCCAAATTTGACCCAAGTGATAGTACAACCGAGTTTCTTAAGATTTTATTGCATGGAAAACTTATTCTTATTGTGATATAGCTTACATAAAATAAATGACATATTTATATATATTATAAATGTCTATAAATATAAAGTTTAAATGTTTGTTTAGTTTAGGGTAAGATTTTAATAATTTACAAGCTCCGCTGCCAATGGTTACCATTTACATTCATAACGTTTATTACAACATACACACTCTTTAGCTTTGGCATTGATTTACAGGGTTCCGATTCAAACTGTAAATCATATACATCGTGGTTTATTTCAGAAAAAAATGTAAAAATAATTATAATAATAATAATAATAATAATGGAATGTTAAACGGATAAGAATTACCACCAGAAACGAGCTCTTGTATAAAATAAAAAAGCGAAATGCGTAAATATTTCAAAGAAATTTTTAAATTTCTGATTTTTTTTTTTTATAGATTTCAGAATAAAAATAAATAAATAAATAGAATGAAACATAAATAAATAAATAATATTAAATAAATAAATAGATAAATAGATAAATAAATGAATAAATAAATAAATAGACTCATTTATAAACTCCAATCACTTTACAACATACATTTGTATACAAGTAACAAGTCACGTTCAGACCTTAAAAGTTAAGACAGCTTCATGCTGTGTCTAAATATTTTCCAGATCTTATTGTCTTTTTCACTTGTTTTGTTTTGTTATCAGAGCCCTTTATTACATTGTATTGTATGTCGCTTACATCATTGATAAAAAATAATACAACACGTACTGTATTTTAATTAACAGATATAAACGCATGCTGGAGTTTTATTTTTCACGCAGACTTTCTTGAAGCAGCAAAGTTTCACGTGAAGGCGATTAAGAATGACATGCTTATCAAGTGTTCATTAAACTTCAACAAACATTATATTGGATATCTTGATCTTATAGGCAATAAATTAGGGCCATACTGATAAAACTCGAACTTAAATCGATAAATACATTGTATACAATAAACCAGGAAGACTTAAAGTTAAAAGCAGGGGTTTTTTGTGAAATATATTAATTTTATTTTAGGGTGCATGCCGTGCCAAAAAAGTTTTCCCTTTTCTGTCCGTACAGATCGTTAACTTGCAGTCTATCTTTTTTAGACAGATTAAAATGAAAATTTTTTGAACAGAAATTAAACAATTTATTTATTTATTTATTTATTTATATCGAAAACTATGTTCCGATAGAGCGAAGGAGCGGTTTTTAGATTTCAACAAAAGAATGGTCAGTGCGTCAGTGGATCTAATAAAAAGTTCTAAAATATATATTCTGAACATTAACATCAAGACTAGGATGAAAGCAGTTTCAAGTTCAAGTAGAATATCGACATCCATAGCCGAATAAAAAAAATGTACTTGAAATAATTCAACGTAAAATAAAGATGAAAACGGTACTGAGCTTGAAATGCCCGACTTTGTTGGACAGTAGATATAATAATAATAATAATAATAATAATAATAATAATAATAATAATAATAATAATAATAATAATAATAAAAACAAACGTTTGTGATCAGTTACAATTATAAATTTTTTGCTTTCATGTATATACAGCAATTCCACGTCGAAACAAGAAAAAAGATTGGTTTTGTTATTTTAAATAAAGCACATAAATGTAGATGCGTTAATACCTTGTGTTTTAGTCGATATTATTTAATATTTAATCCTGAACTATTCTGATAAACAATGGACGTGTAATTTTACGGTTGACGTTATCGATATGTCATATACCACTTTTTAAATTTAATTATAAAAATACATTCAAAAAGTGGTATAAGACAACTAGATAGTGCTAATGAATTTTATGTTTTACTCCTGTATATACACAGTCCTGTATATATATATATATATATATATATATATATATATATATATATATATATATATATATATATATATATATATATATATATATATATATCTCAATAAGTATTTTAATAGGTACAAAACATTTACCACTTTTTATATATTATCACCATAAGTTACTCGTACATATATAAGGGACCCTCTATAAAAATTCCACCTGTCTTTTAAGTCCACCTTTGCTCAGTTTTCAGTGTGGTCTTTATATATATATATATATATATATATATATATATATATATATATATATATATATATATATATATATATATATACATATATATATTATTTAAGTTATTCTCATTTTATATTTTAAAAACAGATTGTTCAGAATAATCATAGAAAAAATTAAACAATATTTTAATTTAGATGAACTGTACATCTTTAAAGATTATATGGTAAAAGTTTATCTATCATATACACATGACTAACATTTTGTTTTTGTTGTCTTCAGTAGCAAAGGTGTCACAAATTAAATAATTATTTATTAAATACAATAGATAACATAGGGGATTTCTTCCTTCATATCTGAAGGCTTCAGATGCTGACATGAAAAGTATGACTTCATATATTTTTCTTCAAAATTTTATGCATTATCAATTAATACTGTATTTTTTACAACAGAAAGTTGTAACACTATGTGAGTTACTACATTGCATATACACAGGGATCAAATTTATGTTAATGTTATTTAATGCCAATCTTCATAATCAAAGTAACAAAGAAATTTGGTTGATATTTTTCACAAAATTTGAAGAATAATAAAATTTTAAGAAAGACGATTAAAAAGTGAACTTTATAGACAAGTTGGAGATTCATTTGGGACTGAAAAGTGTGGACTTTATTCACATTAGACAGGTGGACTTTATATGAAGGGTCACTTTATAGTAAAACCCAATGAGGATACTTCAGACCGGTTGTTATAGACAGGTGGACTTTATAAAGAGCTGAACTCTATAGCAGGTTATACTGTATTTGAAATCAAGTTACTCTTATGTCTAAATACCAGTTTGACTGTACTCAAAATAATTTTCAGCTTTTTTATTTTTTTTTTTTTTTTTTTTTTTTTTTTTTTTTTTTTTTTTTTTTTTAAATGTTTAGAAATAACAGTAAAGCAAATAACAAATCATTTATGTAACATTTTCATAAATTAGGACTGCTTTGCAAGTACGATAGATACTCTAAAAATGAAGCTCAACAGCCACATCTTCATCTTAGTATATTTTGTATAAATTTTCTAAAATAATATTCACAATTGAATAAATTCACAATATTAAATAGCATGACATATTTCTTTTTCTTTTACATTACTGATATTAAACAACATGCTTTTTCATTTTTTTTCTTTCGGAAAACTGAAATAGAGTACCACGGCATGTCCCGAAGAATTGCAGAATAACAGAACATAAAATAGGTCAATGCATACCTAAAAGCTTCCGTTCGACCGGATTCCAGTACATGATGAAGTGCCTGGAGAAATTCATTGCTTTTTGCCAAGCTAACTGACAATCCTTCTCACACAAGAATCTGCCCGAACGGATACCAACCTAGGCGATGAGAGGCAGTATGATCTGTTAACAAGCGCTTTAGAACACTAATGTAAAGAGGCCTCTCTTTATTAGGATAGGTTTACCAAATCTTCCAAAAATATCGGAATAGCTGATTGGAATAATTCAAATCAAAGCTAAAAATCATGCATTAGCGCAATATGATATGACATAGTAATTTGCCAGAAAGGCAATGACAGTTAAAGACCTATAATTACTATATCGCAACAGTTCAATGCTTATATTAATATTAAAACATTTTCGATCCAAAATCAGTTGATTTTGATGTTTCAAATTCATATTTCCCACGAAAATAATGTGGCGCCAAGTTGTAGGATAACGTTATCACGTTGTTATATGAGTTGACGTGACGCTTTGTATTGTTAACATCACATAATTGCAAGGCAATTACAGTCGGAAAACGCGAAAAGGATTTATATAACAGGGGTATTGAAAAAAACACACAAGGAGTGTGAATATTATTTATTTTTTTCTAACGATCTTATTTTATGAACTATATTATAAGTTTAGATTTGTTGATTCTGAGATTAAAAAAAATGAGATTATCCGATTAGGGATCGAAAATTAAATAAAAAAGGGTTTCAAAATTAATTGATCAACCAAAACCATTGGGGAAATAATGAAATTCGAATGGCATTGCAACGGACGTTTTTATGATTAATGAATTTTACTTTAGGGGTTATAATACAAAAAATCTGAACTAGTCAGTTAATGTAAGATTAAAGAACTATAAAAAGTTTTGATGATTACTCGATTTAAGCAATATCTACAATATTTTTTATGAAAAAATTAATCTGGAAGACAATTGACGGTTTTGCTAAAATAAGTACTTTTTCATGCTCTAAAATTATGTTTATCGAATAGAAGCCAAATACCTTGCACAGCCGACTTACTGAGTCTACAGCCTTCGCAATTTAGGACCATCCAAGAAAAAATACATGGTGAAATTATAGTACAGCATTCTTTATCAAACAATATTCAAAGTATTGTCTTCCGATAAAACAGATTTCCACGTAAAACATGACCAATATCCATTAACCCTAATCGCATAATATGTTGCGTACCGGAAGACCGATCGGACCGATTTTTATTTAACGTTTTGATTTTGGAATATTAAATACGTGTACGACTACAATCAGATAACGTCATCAATATATCTGCGGTACGTTTCAGCGTCCGAAACGCATAATGAGGGTTCAAAAACCAAAATGTGCGGTCATGAATAAGGGTGTCTTCTTCCGAAACAATGGATCATAAAGACTCATGTAATGACAGACCAGGACCAAAATGAATTACCGAAAGAACCGTCAGTCCAGTCCATTCCAGCAATTTTATTTATTTTTTACGGTGAATTTTTTTTAGACAAACTGAAAAACCGAACGGGTTATTCAATATATATTTTTGATTTTACAAAGTTTGAAAAACTGTTGTATGACCGGAACGTTATGAGAAGCGTTTACGTTCCAAAAAAATTACGTCATTTTACTTGAAAAGTTCATTATATTATTCGATAAACTATGAAAGTGATTATTCCACCTATGAACAACTGAAGTTTTGATCAGCAAACCGGATTTCATAAAGGTATTTCCTTATATAAAACGAACTTTGTAAATATAGGGAGATGATCCTTTGAATAATTGTTTTACATACAGTGAACATGTTTTCAGTGATTTCTTTTAAAAAACATTATGCAAAATTTGAATTTGGCTTATAATTGAATTTTAAAAATCTAAAATTTTACAATCCAATTTTATCCAATTTTAGTTTAAGAATTCTCTGGTTGGTATCTCTGTTAGAAAAATTAAGATGCAATTATTATAACATTATTTCTCGCTTTGAACACACTCTTGTCCAAAACCAGCGCAAAAAAATTATGAAGCAACATACAATTAGCTGAACATAAAAACTCCCACAAATAAATCAAAAACAAAAATAAAAAATAATGAAAAATGATAATAAAAATAAAAAAACACTGATTATAATTTAATATCCTTACTTTGTCAATTCTTTTTGAGGCCATGCCTTTCTAGAAAAATATCATTTCATGTTGATTCTCCACAAAGTCCCATATATAAACCTCAATATCTTATTTATTAAACATGCACATATTTTAATATACATATATGATGCATAGTAGTCTTGTGCAACAAAGTTTGTGAGGTAAAATATGTATTTATTTTAACTGATAACCGTAAACTAGGTAGTGTGAATCTATTGGCTATCACCACAATCTTAACTTAGGTCATTATAGTTAAATATTTGCAAGAAATGTTTGATAACCTCGCACAGTTAGATTACTTTGAAAAGATGTGTCACGTGATTTCGAGTGCATTGATAAGACGTCATACAATGGCTGCTGTAAATCCCCCTTCTTCGCACCCAGTAAGTTACTTTTTTGTAAGTAACAAAAATTGATTTGAAGACGAGAAAAAACATGCAATAGTTACGAATGTTTAAAGGTCTATAAAATATTTGTTAAATGTGGCTCATTGAATATTTCACCATCACTGATTATGACTGAATGTTAAAGCCTGATAACTGTTATAAAACTCAATGATTTCCGGGATTAATATTTTATAATTTACTTTCTCTTTTGTTTTAAGCAACATGTTTTTTTAAATTAATCATCATTTATTTCGGAGGGATGCTTATCATGCTAGTACAATGTATTCCTAATTTATTTTAAAGTTCGTAGTTTTAATAACTCACCAATTTAAAATCTGTATAAGATTTTAAGAGTTAAACGTATTCCCCGTGTATAATTTTTATTCATATTAATTTTTAAGGTTTGTATTATTAATATTTTATTCAACAATAATAATAATATATCTTAAATTTCAATGTATACAAAATTTAGGGCTTTCTGGAACAAGAGTGAAACTATTATATTAACCAGTCTCCTACTAAATAAGTGCAACAATTATGAAGCCACTTTTAACTAATAATAATAATTATAAAACAATAATAATAATAATAATAATAATAATAATAATAATAATAATGATGATGATGATGATGATGATAATTAACGATAAATTTAGTTAACAAATTGAACAATGTTTAGTGGGTGTGTACAATTACATTATTATCACACAATAAGTAAAATAAGTATCAAGTCAAAAATACACATTAGATAACAGGGTTAAATCACGGACTAGTTAAATTGTTTGGATTGTACAATAATTTTGGACCAGGTCTTTGCAAAATTGATGATGTTTGAGGTGACTGCATTTTCAACGCAGACCTGAATGAAGAATTTGACCTTTTCTTGAACCACAATTAAAGTAAGAAGGGAATTTTCTACAAATATTGATGTATTTAAAAAAACTGGTAATGAGCTGTGTTTTATTTCTTCTGGTAAATCATTCCAATCTCTAACAGTAAAGGGCATAAATGAATTCTAATATAGGGCAGTTTTACACATAATATTTTTGAAGAATTTGGGAACCCCGTGTATTATGGGAATGAATTTGATGAAAGGAGGGTGGAATGACATCACATAGATATTGTGGGGCTAACAATTTTTAAAAATTTATAGAATTGAATTAATCTTTGTTCATTCTTCTCTTTTCTAAAGTTTCCCATTCCGTTTCAGAATAAATTAAATTTTTAAGGTTAATTGTGGCACTGATTTACGACGGGACTTGGTCACTAATTACAAAATATATGTATATGTTCGTGTCAAGCTTGAAATTTGCACTTCGTTCGTGTCCTCCGGTACCATATATATATGGCGTTAGACATTTAAACGAAACCGTAGGATAAAGAGCGAAAAAAAAGAACATTTGAGACGCAGATTTTTAACCCATCTGAGCGAATTTTCAAGTAAAATGTACGATTTTAAGATTAACAGTGCTAATCTAATTAATGATGTTCTTAATGAACAATGTTACATTTGGTTCAACGATAAAAGCTCGAATAAATACAGAAATTACAGTAATTACCCAGCGAGATGCAGCATTTGGGATCTAATAGTAGAACATGGTTACGTCATCAAAACCAGGGTCATTTAAACACAACTTTCAAAAGGGTGAAATACGATAAATTAAACACAGAACTTCGTTGAATTTGTCATTTGTGACTTAGTAAGGGATACATTACACCATTTCAAATACATCTGGATATTAATGAAGGACAATTAATGCCATCTGTCATGTTTCACCTTCAATTCTAGGGTTTTCTGTACACCCGTACGCATGCTCCTAGCTCATAATTACCAGATCGTAAAACATGACCAACCGGTCAGAGGATTCCGTTTATTTACAGCTAAAAGAAATGAAATTTGAGAAAATGAATGTCACGGATCGTGGTTAGAAGATATCTATTTTAAAAAAATATATAAATTTTTATAAAATCAAAAAAATTCAAAAAATTGAAGTCTCGCCTGTTTGCCAAACTTTGTGTCTTTATAATAGTTTATATGAATCATTGTAAGCGTGAAAAGTTTCTGTTTTTTTATTTTATTTTATTTTATTATTATTATTATTTTTTTTTTTTTTTTGAACGGGGGTATCCACCCTCCTCCCCACAAAAAGTATAAATATTTTCATTTTTCCTAACAATTCTGCTAAAATTGCGAGGCTAGGGGAAGTCTTTTAGCTTACTTTATTATTATTTACCGAAGGAATAAAACTTGAAAAGGGATTTTTAATTCCCAACTACATGTATACATATTTGTT
Organism: Tegillarca granosa; assembly: GCA_029721355.1. Lineage (NCBI taxonomy): Eukaryota > Metazoa > Mollusca > Bivalvia > Arcoida > Arcidae > Tegillarca > Tegillarca granosa. The sequence continues at coordinate 40,147,683 of CM056597.1, read as the reverse complement.
TAGCGTTCTTGGTGGCCATCCAAACAATTTGAGAAATGTGAAATAAATATTCATTTGGCAAATTCGAGGTCCATTTTTAATAAAGAATATTCAAGAATTCAAGGGATTGGTTATTTAAATACAAATTGTCAATAAGACATGTTGAGATAATTTTTATGTCGACTAAAATTATGTCGATGTCAGAAATAAGCCACCATAGAAAGCTTCGATTTATGAAGCACTTTCTTGATTTGGAACAGATAAGTTTTGAAAGTGTCGTGTTATCTACCACAAACAAACCCGTCTATGTCCAAAATCAGAATCCCAAAATAAACTACAAAACTTTAAAACTTGTTAACTCGATAGAACACCAGGAGAATGATGTCAAAATTATAGATAAATAAATAAATAAATAAATAGATAGATAATTTAATCAAAATAAATTAATTTTTAAATATATATATATATAAGTAAATAAATGAATAAACAACTAAATTAATAAATTCTTTTCTTTTTAAACACATATAGGCAAAAAGAATTGCAGGTTTAATAGTTGTACAACTATTTTCAACTTCATTTTTAAAAATCCTTTTACGAGTGTTCTTCAAATTTACACATTATGCTACAAATAATCATATGTTGTTCATCATTTATTAAAATAAACAACATTTGTCTAAATTTTTGAAGAACGGTCTTGTGTATAAATGATTTATGACAAGTTGGGATCTTTTGTGTTCTTAGCATTGCATGGTCTAAAAAAAGTTTTGATGATTGGATACTAAACGCACCTGAAAATTTCCGAAATGTAAAAAGAGTAGAGAACAGGGAAAGGATTTATTCATGAGTTAGAACTCTTTTATTTATGAGGTATTAAAACCGATAACCATCGCAATTCCTTAATATATGGCTTTTTCCATATTCTTGTAATACAAACACTATTCAACATAAGAATACTTGAACGATCAACATATACTAAAAATAAATAAATAAATAAATAAATAAATAAACATGCCTCACATTACTAAATTAATCAAATTTTCTAAGAGTGCTCTTAGGAGACTGGGTAATTTGTTTGACAATAACTTTTTAACTGCAATTTTTAAGTATCTTCTTAAGACATAACCACAAACACGGTATGATTTCGGAGCATTTCAGTGAACTGCGCCATTTGTTCTTCGATTTTGACGCCCACATGGAGTTAATTGAGTAAAGGCATTGACCGGTAAACGCGCTTTCTAATAATTCAAAGATTTGTTTCAAACAGCAACCTAGAAAATATGATATGCACACTCTACAAGACACGACTCGGAGCGCTCAACATGAGACCACTTCAACTAAAGTTTAAATTCACCTAGGAGTAATGCATTATCAATTCGAATGTGCATATGCACGTACAATGTTATCTTTAAAAAAGTCGCACAGGGCAATATTGGAAAAATAATTCCCCTTATATTTTTTAAGATCGTTATGGTATTAATCCTTGTCAAGAAAAATGTTGACAACAGATTTTATATCAGGAATGAGGAAGAGATTGATGCCATTTTATAGCTGTTAAAATTTCAATTTGCATTAATTTCGATTGTAAAATATTGATTATCCGCTGTGCCATAATGTAATGATAGATTTCCTAAGTATTTAAATCTGTACATGTTCATATATTACTCATGCAGCACTATGATTTATTGATCACAATTAAAGTAACGGGTCTGATGTAATGTAGGAAAACTAGAATTTAAAACAAGCATGTAATTTTTACATTACTGCTTGTATAAGACTTCTATTGTAAGAATTCATAGAAAAATAGAAATAAGTTTATATATCATAAAATACCTTTTATTTCCTAAATGTATTACAAATATTAGTACCTGTACTTAGTGACACTAAAAGAAATATCAACTCAAGGCACACACACACACACACACACACACACACACAACACACACACACACACACACACACACTACTTAATTTCAATTCACTTATATTTTAAGCAACATTCATTCAAACTCTCAAAATGTTTAATTTATAAAAAAACTGTTAATTCTAAATTCTAAACTTTTAATATATTTTTTCTAGAAAAAAATCATTTTTCAAATGTAAAAGCCTAAATCTACAAAACCACTTCGTTATTAGAAATTTTCACTCCAACATTTAAATTCTGCTGAAAGTAAACTTTAACAAAATGTATCAGTATATTAAAAAAATACAATCAGCTGCAGTGTTACTTTTGAGCTTTTATGCACGTTATTCTATATCTTTTAATGAAATTTTATTTGATTGCTTCGTTCTGATATTTTTAGATATCAATTACTTTACTGTTCATTTTACAAATTAAAATTGCACAATGATTAACATGGTTTTATGTACAAGATTGTATCCCATCAATCGTGTTCATTATTTGATATATGTCTCGAAGCTATACCGAATATGTCTTCACGATGGAGAAATGATTCTAAATAAAAAGTTGTTCGATAATTACGGCTTTATATGTCTACAACAAATAAAGAGATGGAAATGGATGGGCCATGTCAGTAGAATGGATTCATCAGAGATACCGAAGATAGCCATACCTGGGACACGACCTGGAAAAAGAAAAATAGGGACGACCGAAGGAAACATGGCGGAGATCTGTTGAAAAAATAGATGAAAGAATTTTGATGGACTTGGGGTCAGACACAAAGATTAGCTGATGACAAAATGAAATAGAGATCCTCTGAAAGCCTTGTGTGCTCTCAGACACGAAGAGGATTGTGTAAGTAAGTATGTAAGTAAGTAAAATATGTATGTCTAAGTGAAATGTACAACCTGATTTGGTGAAAAGGAACTTCTTTGTCTGTACTGTAAGTGAAACAGGCTATAGCGTTGATAAACCAAACAATAGTTCAACGTTACTGTCTGTACTCTAAATGAAACAGGCTATAGCGTTGATAAACCAAACAATAGTTCAACGTTACTGTCTGTACTCTAAATGAAACAGTCTATAGCGTTGATCAATCAAAAAATAGTACGACGATTCTGTCTGTACTGTAAGTGAAACTGGCTATAGCGTTGAGAAACCGAAAAATAGTTCGACGTTACTGTCTGTACTCTAAGTGAAACAGAGACTATAGCGTTGATAAACCAAAAGTAGTTCGACGATTCTGTCTGTACTGTAAGTGAAACAGGCTATAGTGTTGAGAAACCGAAAAATAGTTCGACGTTACTGTCTGTACTCTAAGTGAAACAGAGACTATAGGGTTGATCAACCAAAAAATAGTACGACGATTCTGTCTGTACTCTAAGTGAAACAGGCTATAGCGTTGATGAACCAAAAAATAGTTCGACGTTACTGTCTATACTCTAAGTGAAACAGGCTATAGCGTTGAGTTCGACGATACTGTCTGTACTCTAAGTGAAACAGGCTATAGCGTTGATCAACCAAAAAATAGTTCGACGTTACTGTCTATACTCTAAGTGAAACAGGCTATAGCGTTGAGTTCGACGATACTGTCTGTACTCTAAGTGAAACAGGCTATAGCGTTGATCAACCAAAAAGTAGTTCGACAATACTGTTGCGCTCAAAGTGAAACAGCTTATAGCGTTGATCAACCAAAAAGTAGTACGACGATACTGTTTGTACTCTAAGTGAAACAGTCTATAGCGTTGGTGAACCAAAAAGTAGTACGACAATACTGTCTATACTCTAAGTGAAACAGTCTAAAGCGTTGATCAACCAAAAAGTAGTTCGACAATACTGTCTGCACTCAAAGTGAAACAGCTTATAGCGTTGATTATCCAAACAGATTTTAGAACAATAAAGTGAATTAAACGGAAAACTTATAATTAAGAAAGTAGATTCTGAAAACTTTTTGGTGAAACAAAACCATTGTTTCTTATGCTAAAAACTTGTCGAATCTTGTTTGGGAAACGTTCATCTAGTTGCTGTCTTTGAAATCTTCAATACACGTTATAGCTGGCATTCGACGCAAATTGAACAGTATTGAAAAACAAAATACAGAAACACAGTACTTATAACGTGAAGTGGAGTAGTTTAATAGTATTTATAGCTCTAGTCTAGAATTTTTCACTTATATAGAGCTGTCAGTTCTGGGATGGTAACCGTTAAAAAAAACCGACGTTCGTCAAGGGAACGGGAAACTTTCTTGAACTAGAATCAGTCCCAATGAGACGCAACTCTGTATGATTTGAGGATCCGTAATCGCGAGCTCAATGACTAGGCCTCCGTACAAAAACACCGATGTTCGTCAAGTAAACTGACAACCTTTCTTGAACTAGAATCAGTCCCAATGAGATTTAAACCTGTGTGATTTGAGGATCCGTAAGCGCGTGCTCAATGACTAGGCCTCTGTACAAAAACACCGATGTTCGTCAAGTAAACTGACAACCTTTCTTGAACTAGAATCAGTCCCAATGAGATTTAAACCTGTGTGATTTGAGGATCCGTAAGCGCGTGCTCAATGACTAGGCCTCTGTACAAAAACACCGACGTTCGTCAAGTAAACTGACAACCTTTCTTGAACTAGAATCAGTCCGAATGAGACACAACTCTGTATGATTTGAGGATCCATAATTGCGTGCTCAATGACTAGGCCTCCGTACAAAAACACCGACGTTCGTCAAGTAAACTGACATACTTTCTTGAAATAGATTAAGTCCGAACGAGATTCAAACCTATATGATTTGAAGACCCTTAAGCGCGCGCTCAATTATTCGGTCCCCAATGCTTTTGAGACTTATTTGAGTTGTATCTAAGAATTTACAAGTATATAAAAAAACTTATGACGTTAATGTATTTACTGTAAATATAAATGTTTCACTTACAGAATCAACATTGTAGAAATACAATAAATGTTTCATAAAACGTTCCCATATTGAACCAACTTGTATAAGTTACTATGAGAAACTTGGTGACAAAATATCATAAATCTTCAAACTTCTTAATAACTGTCCAGATATACCTTAAATTTAAAGATGTTATTACTTAGTGGGTGTCTTGTGTCTGAAATGTATTTCGTTGTTTGATCTGTACAGAGTGTATAGGGACGGTATAACGTCATAAGAACCCCTACTAGAAGGTTGAAGGGTGTGCTATTTAATTTGTTTGGAAATGTTTGCTTTATACTACAGCTTGACCATTAAATACATATGAATAGAATTAAAATTATAATTTATATGGAGGATTTTATTGTACATATAAAATACATGCACAGACAAATATATATATATATATATATATATATATATATATATATATATATATATATATATATATATATATATATATATATATATATATATATATATATATATAGTCTTTTTTAATTCTGGTAGCTTATATTTTTTAAATTTATATTTGTAAATTTTAGGTTAGATTTTGATATCAAAAGTTTAAATGGGCTGTCTTGCAATTGCAAGTGTTTATCCATTCAACTTAATCGTGTTGAAATGTGTGTATATCTTCCTGGTGATAGTCTACGCATGTTATTAATCATGACTTTTTGTCCGTTCGTACCTTTACAACATGATCACTTTTACGGGATAGACCAAAATACACTGTCTGTAAATTTTAAAGTTCGATTGATTGCTCCTGTACTGTAACTGACTTAAAAACATTATTAGGTTTAAAACATATAGTTAATGAGTCAATACAAAATCATATTTAGCAATCTTTGTAAAAAAAAAAATAAATAAATAAATAAATAAATTAATTAATTAATTAATTAATATTTTTTTAAATGTATTATTTATCAGAAAATCATTTTTTTAGTTACTGAACGGTTAGAATAATTTTCCTTTTGGTCAATCCAAACTAAACTTTTCTATCTTTTTACCTTTCAAATGCTAAAGGAAAGTCGACAAGATTCTGGTTTTTTTTTCTTATGATCAAAAATGTGTTTCCCTAAAAAGTTTAAGCTGGCTGTAACTAAAGAGATATTATATACATGCAGTTGTGTCATTTCTGCTTTTTGATACAAAATTGTTACGTTTTGTGATAGAGCTTAATACACTGCAATCGCAATATGTTAAATGAATGGAATGAATTCAAATTAATTGGAATATATATATATATATATATATATATATATATATATATATATACCTAGCTACACGATTCATTTCGCATAATCTGATAAACATGCAACATGCGAGAGAGAGAGAGAGAGAGAGAGAGAGAGAGAGAGAGAGAGAGAGAGAGAGAGGTGTAACTTAACTTACCGTGTCTGCGTATATTTGTGAAATTCTTACATGCTCCGGATCAGACATTTTAAAGTTGTATGTTCTAAAGAATTACATGCTTAAAGCATTTTGATATAACATTAGTATTGTGTATAACCGGGTGCTTTATTAGATAATATGCGAGATAAGAAACAAGAGGGGCACCCATGGCGGGTTTACCTGAGACACAAAAATATCTAAAATACCTGAAAAACCAATAAAGGTGCCAGGTCGATAAGATATAATAAATATATCTGTAGAATCGATTTGTACCTAGTGATATTATTTTTTTGCAAACTGTAAATTTATCCTCTGTCTGTTTTGACTTCAGAGTTTCTAACTTAAAAATGATTTTAAAACGCCAATTATGTCAAATTATCACGATTCTGTTCTATCTTGATATCAAGTATTCATCGAAAGAAAAAAATCCCGGAAACGGCTTTTTGATATTTCTAGACAGCCAATTCTATTTTAGGCTTTGGGTAACATTAAGTGTCTTTTAAAATTAAATAATTTAACCAGCTTATATTTAAATAATAAGTTTCAAAAGTTAGCTCATGACAGTAATATATATAACATTTTAAAACTGTTTTTACATGTTGTATTTATAATTATCGCTAAAAGAGAATACATGTCCATCGAGGACAAATCTGAGTTTAACGCTAGCACGTTAGCGCATGACAGTAATATTATTTTTGCTCAGTTTTTAACTCGGATGTTTTAACGTAGATGTGCTTTTAACACCCAGTAATTTTTACCGGGGTTTTGTTTTATGCTGTGTAATTAAGCGAATTTTTAGTGTTTCATAAGTCTTTTAGGCTGGGCGTCATATTTTTGAAAATGTATTTTATATGTTCATATTTTTATGATATGTTTTTCTTTTTTATGATATATGATGCGTGGCACTTTAATAAACTATTTTATTATTATTATTATAAAACATTTAAAAACTGTTCTTTTTACATGTGGTATTTATAATTATCGCTTCAAGAACTTGCATATTTATTAATTGGCAAATTTGAGCCTAAACGCTTCTTAAGTAATATTATCAATTAATTATTAATTTTCTAAAAGCATTTTGAATTTCAACATTTATTCGGTTGCACTTACTTGTCTGGTCACCATTGTTGGTGCGTGTGTGTCGTGCGTATCTTTTAAAATGTATTAGTTTAGAAAATTCAAAAGATTCATGTGTATAACATAAATCAGGTATGTCTCTTCAATTTGTCTGATTGATTTTTTTTAAATGTGAAATATTTAAAATTACAACGGGTGTTTCTCCTCTACAATCTGCAGCATACCATACTCAGCTAAAATTTGTAATACAACGTGCATAGGTGATCCTAGAGCATTGTACTCAGCCGTTGTCATCTTTGTAAAATATGGTGAACCTAAAGTCCCGACCTTTGCATCATGTATACCCTTTTTGTAGTTAATTCTAGGGCAAATAAATAGAAAAATAACACGAGACAGGTCTTTTTCCTAACTGTTTGAAGAAATTGTTATGGATAAAGAACACATTAATTACATTTTTAACACTTGATGTAACTTTTACGAAACAATCAATAATATTGCAAATATAACAGTATAACATGCAGAAATTGGTGTCTCGGTGTTCGATTGGTCAAAACTACTCGATTTACGGATTAGACATCGTGTAGGTTCGAGTCCAACTTAGGGCTGATACTTAGTTCGAGAAGGTTTGACAGTTGGCTTGTCAAAGGTCGGTGGTTTTCTTATGGCACTCAAGTTTCCTCCACCATCCAAGAACAAAGTGAGCCGATAAAGTAAAAAACTTCTTCTTTTTAAAACTTGTCATTTCAAAGCTTCCTTAACATAAATTTATATCTTGTATATTGGGTAATATTTCAAAGTCCATCTATAATTATTCATTCTGTTACAATCACCAAGTGACTAAGAAAGTGATCACTATATCTATAATAAATATATTTTTATATCAACAGCATTCTGACTTTTCTCCAACCATTTGGTTTTGATAATTTAGCTATGAACAATATTGGTTCCTGGTTCATGCCAGTTAATCAGTCTTCTAGATAACGTTTGGTGTTGTAAATTTCTTTCTAATTATCGCTGTGTAATTTATACTTTACACATACACAAGAAATAATATTATAAAACAATTGGTTGCTGTAAACACATAAACCCTTTTAATAAATAAGTCCATGTAATTTTTGGATAAGTTTTATTGAACGAGATTTTTTGAAACATGCTAACATTTTTTCTCTAAATTCTTTGACGTGTTATCAAATCCGGAAGTAGATTTGCACTGAATCATATCTCGTTCTTTTTGAGTCACCATTGAGTCACTACGACCTTTTTCAACTTATATTTTTACTTAATAAGAGTATGAGGGTATTTGTTACTATATCATATCATCATGATTCATATGATTCATATCATCAAAATAATTTAAAATAGTCAAATACTTAAGATGCCCATTATTACATTAACAGTAAGTGAAATGAAGTACTTAGTCAAGATTTTTTCCCTAAAAGTGAGCATACATGAATAAGCTTATATTGTAGTGAGATTATAAACATTTTCTGTTTATATATAACATAATAAAAGTATCTTAAATTGCTACAAGTGTGAGATCGAGATTCTGAACAAGAAAATGATCTCAGATAAAACTTAATTCCTTCTTCTTCTTCTTTTCTTCTTCTTCTTCTTTTCTTCTTCTTCTTCTTCTCCTTCTTCTTCTTCTTCTTCTTCTTCTTCTTCTTATTATTATTATTATTATTATTATTATTATTATTATTATTATTATTATATCTAAATAGTTTCTCAGTTTTTAACTTTTTATTTCACTTGAACAACTTTATATCACGCATGTTCATTATTATATTACATACAGAAGGCTAAAGGATAAGTGCTTCAAAAAATATTTTCTAACAATCAGCCATAAATTAAAGACATTTTATTGCCATTCAGTCTAGTGCAATGATTAATAAAAACCTATAGCTGTTTAAAGTATTGAAATACTGGTATTTTAAATTCTATGATTTTGTGTAACAAGTAAGAGTTTGATAATTGGGACACATATATTTAATAGATCCACACCACTATGACAATATGTACGGTGTCTGTTCAAAATCGTGGATTTTAACTTTAAAAAATTTGAGGCATTTCGTAGCGTTGTTTTTGGTTGCTTTTACCTATTATACATAACAAATTAAATTTAAAATAAGCTTGTTGTTATTGTTTTCGAAATAGGACACTGTATAGATGTTCCTAATCGGTATTCGGCTCCAGTTGCATTTGTCCTTAATTCGAAACGATGAGCCTACTTTTGGCGTCATATTTAAACCAGCATGAAAATCCTAATAATTGACATCATTTTGGATATGATCTACAGATTTCTCTTTTCTTCTCTCTACAATAATAGTAGTATTGGTTTGAATAAAGCCCATATTCTTTATCTGAACATTTAGCAATAAATATCCTTAAAATGCAATTGGAATAGAGATTGCATTGTCATAAATAAGTCCACCTAATACCATATCGATAAGAAGAATTCATTTAAACATTCAAACGGCTCATCAAAGTGTACGTGACAGATAAAAGGGATTCACATACAACTGATCCAGATAATAGAATTCTGAAGACCGAGATAAAAGTGTTTGTGATATGGGGTCAATAGAACGCCTAGACTGAGGCTAATCGAAGGTAAGATTTTACCAGCATGTTTTCAGATAAGGGGTCAGACTTTTACCAGGATGTCTTCAGACTGAGAGTCAGAATTTCTCCAGCATGCTATAGATTGAATGCAGAATACTTCTAGCATGTCTTTAGTTGTTTAAAGGTCAGATCTTTACCAGCATTTCTTCAGACTGGGTTTCAGACTTTTACCAGCATGTCTTCAGATAAAGGGTCAGACTTTCATCAGTATATCTCCAAATAAAAGGTTGGACTTTCAACAGCATGTCTTCAGACTGAGAGTCAGAATTCCACCAGTATACTTTAGATTGATCGTAGAATACTTCGAGCTTGCTTGCCATATTTTTACCAGCATGTCTTGAGACTGAGGTTAAGATTTTACCGGGATGTTTTGAGAGAAAGGGTCGGACTTTCACCAGCATGTTTTCAGACCGAGAGTCAGAATTCCACCAGTATACTTCAGATTGATTGTAGAATACTTCCAGCTTGCCTGCCATATTTTTACCAGCATGTCTTGAGACTGAGGTTAAGATTTTACCGGCGTGTTTTGAGAGAAGGGGTCGGACTTTCACCAGCATGTCTTCAGACCGAGAGTCAGAATTCCACCAGTATACTTCAGATTGATTGTAGAATACTTCCAGCTTGCCTGCCATATTTTTACCAGCATGTCTTGAGACTGAGATTAAGATTTTACCGGCGTGTTTTGAGAGAAGGGGTCGGACTTTCACCAGCATGTCTTCAGACCGAGAGTCAGAATTCCACCATCATACTTCAGACTAATTGTAGAATACTTTCTACATGTCTTTCGTTGATTAAAGGGTCAGATTTTTACCAGCATTTCTTCAGATAAAAGATCGTACTTTCGCCAGCATGTCTTTGTAAAGACTTAGATTTTTAGCGACATGTTCTCCCATTGAAAGAAAGTCATTCTATCAGAATTTTTTCAGAGTAAGTGTCTTTAGACTAAGTTTAATATTTTTACCAGCATGTCTTCAGATTGATGGTCAGACTTTCTCCAGCATGTCTTCAAATTGATGGTCAGACTTTCTCCAGCATGTCCTCAGATTGATAGTCAGACTTTCTCCAGCATGTCTTCAGATTGATAGTCAGACTTTCTCCAGCATGTCTTCAGATTGATAGTCAGACTTTCTCGTGTATGTCTTAAGATTGAGGATCAGACTTTCTCCAGAATGTCTTTAGATTGATGGTCAGACTTTATCGTGTATGTCTTTAGATTGAAGGTCAGACTTTCTCCAGCAGGTCTTCAGATTGATGGTCAGACTTTCCCGTGTATGTCTTCAGGCTTAGGATCAGACTTTCTCCAACATGTCTTCAGATTGAGCCAGACTTTCTTGTGTATGTCTTCAGATTGAGGATCAGACTTTCTCCAGCATGTCTTTAGATTGATGGTCAGACTTTATCGTGTATGTCTTTAGATTGAAGGTCAGACTTTCTCCAGCAGGTCTTCAGATTGATGGTCAGACTTTCCCGTGTATGTCTTCAGGCTTAGGATCAGACTTTCTCCAACATGTCTTCAGATTGAGCCAGACTTTCTTGTGTATGTCTTCAGATTGATGTCAGACTTTCTCTAGCATGTCTTCAGATTAAGGGTCAAACTTTCTCCAACATGTCTTCAGATGGAGGATCAGACTTTCGCCAGTATGTTTTCAGATTAAGGGTCAAATTTTCTCCAACATGTCTCCGGATTGAGGGTCATACTTTCTCTAGTGAGGATCAGACTTTCTCCAGCATGTCTCCGGATTGAGGATCAGACTTTCTCCAGCATGTCCTCAAAAGAAACTATTCTTTTGATTAAAACAGGAGCTAATTTAACAAAATGATTGTATTGTTTTCGTAGAACTGGTGTATAGCAATCTAAAAGAACTTTATTTAGCGATGAGACAAGCTGATGTATAATTTGAGCGAAGTATTTAACTATTTCTGAAGGCAATTGTAAAAACACTAAAACTAACAGTAAATTCAAGCTCACGAGGAGCATTTAACTAAATATTCAATTGCCGGCAACCTAACTTCGACATTATTTCAACGTAGTCGGGGGTAACAATAGTGGTGCCTCAGTAAATTGAATATATATATATATATATATATATATATATATATATATATATATATATATATATATATATATATATATATATATATATATATATATTCTTCAGATAAATGGTCATAAAAGCAATTTTATGATTAAATAAGTGAAATCATGATAGTTAAATTTAATATATGTTTCTTCCCCATGCTCTTTTGCGATAAAATTAAACTTTAAACAAATAAACATTTAATTGTTGTGGTTATGACCTGAAAGAACAAAAGACTACCTTGAGATGATGAACTGAGGAGGGGAGGGAGGTTAGAAGATGGTTAATTTTATGGGCCTATAGAATTCACCCAGTCACTGATAAAATGAAACAAGAAAATATGTCCTCCAAATATCACGTCTGAACACAAATAAACTATAGTAACGTGCAAGTTACATGTAAATTGTCCCTTTGGGTTTCCCGATTACGGCTTCACTTTTTAAAAACGACCGACAATAGCAATTTTCAGATATTTAATTAAAAAGTCAATGCTTGAACGTAAATTATATTATAAACGACCGACACCGGAGTCAATAGCAACTTTCAGATATTTATAATTAATTAAAAAGTCAATGCTTGAACGTGAATAATATTATTATCATTACTATTATATAACTCTTTATCGAGTGAAAAATTTTGACAGCTGATAAAACTACATAGAATATGAACCAATGAGTTACCGCCTTTCGCCGCACCAATTTAGAAAAGAACAAAATACACGTGTAGTGCATTCCCAACACCGATACCAACCCCGACCCTAACATGCAACTTTCAGATTACATAATCAATTTATCAAACGGTAATTTTAAGGATTGAGTAGTTTTGATCGTGATAAATATCACTTCCTGGTGATAACAATGTTTATTTAAAGATAATATAGATAAGATTAAAAAGTAAACAGAAGTAAAGTTATATATAACTGTTTGATAATTTCACGTAAAATATGTCATATGCAAAATTTTTAATTTTTAGAAAATAAAATATTTAAGATTTTGCATATGAAAAGTTGTCGTGTGCAAAATTTTGAATCTTTATAAAATTAAATATTTAACTTTTTACATACGAAAAGCTTTCATAGGCAAAATGTTGAATTTAAAAAAAAAAATCAAAATTTTCCATATGAGAAATGTATAAATATTGTTTTGTAGCCAGCAATTTCAATTTATAACTAATGTATATAGAATACAATAAAAAATATTGGACAAATTAAAACTCGAGTAACTGGCAGTATTTTAGTTACCGACTTGTTACGTGTACAATGTCAATATAATGTTCAAAGTGGTCATCTTAATTGTAAAAAAATATTATTTAATAATAAATTTATCTATTAAAATTTGTTTACTATGTAGCTACGGAGTACAATTATGCAAGCACTTATATCCGCACTTTGATTTAATACAGTTATATATTTTGCCTTATACATTTTTAAAATCAAAATAAAATTTTTAAAAAATAATTTTTGACGCGAGGGTTTCTAAATCACCCAATCTTTTACAACCATGGTATACCGATGATATCTACGAACAAAAATTAAATCTGTACATTCTAAAACAAATACTCGTAAAAATTTCTCAATTTGAGGGTTGTTTGGTGGTTCTGTTTATTTATTTATTTATTTATTTTTTAAATTTATTCATTTTATTTGTTTTTTATTTTGTCAGGTCATTGGTACAAGGATATTTCCAGGGAGAGACGTTTGTTTAAAGGTGTTTTAAACCGAAATTCTCACTGGACAAATCATTAGTCGTATTCAAAATAAATAATCCTAATTACTTTGTTGAATAAAACATTGATTGCACTTATATACATCAACTTAATATATATTTATATTACATATATATTATATAAGAATGTAAAGCAACTGTGTAATCTAGGTAAATATCTTCAAAAAGCTGTCAAAATCCGAAATGATTGTTAACCTGACTAGTAATATTCATATTTGTATGTTATTATTTTCATCATCATCATCATCATCATCATCATCATCATCATCATCCTTCTTCTTCTCGTTCTTTTTCTTCTTCTTCTTCTTCTTCTTCTTCTTCTTCTTCTTCTTCTTATTATTACTATCATTATTATTATTATATCTCCAGATACGTGCTATACAATGTATCTCACTGTTACAGTACTTATTGTTATATTTATATTGTACCAATAAGAATATTAACTTAAGGAATAAAATAAAATGAAAATTTTTAATTACATATATTTATATACAATCGGAATTTCTTCTTTGCTGTTTTAATTATTTAGTTAAATAGTTAATTAGTTCTGCTTACCAGAAGAAATGAATACATTTGGATTTGCTTTCATATCTTCCATGATTTTCTATAAAAAGCATATGTTTGAAATACTATACCTTCCTAAAAATTAAATTTTCGTCCCAAATTTAAACCTATTTTCAATACATATGTCATATATCACTTTTGGAATTCTTATAAATAATACATTTAAAAAATTCATTGCCATATATTTAACAATTGAACTGTTTTAAAATGGTGTTCATTGTCAGTATGAAGGCAACAACTTTGCAAGCAAACGGAATAACGCGCGTTAGCGCGTTATGAACAGTATGTTTGCAAAGTTGTTGCCTTCATACTGACAATGAACACCATTTTAAAACAGTTCAATTGTTATATTTTCGTTTAATATTTTTTTTTAAAAAATTATTCATTTATTGTAAGAAAAAAAATTCCCATCTATAACACATGCACATCGGGGGAGTCCAGTAGACGCAACAGCTGAATTTAAGACCGAGAACGACACATTATTAATCCGCAATATTTTTAATGTGGGGTAACAACGGGGAGTTTTGGTTTGAAAAATTATAGTGTTATCAGGTATTTTGATGGTATTTTCTCGATTTTTCATTAACATAATGAATTTTTTAGAATATTGGATATAAATTATATCAGAAGTCCATGAATTACGGACTTCTGATTATATATATATAAATTGAATATCAACGTTAAATGTGTTGTTATTTGTGGACTATTTTTCAGTCGAAAATCAGGTGCACCTGTGTGGCCCCATTTCAATTTGCAAAGACGTTTGGAGTAAAAAATTGCTGGCTAAATGTTGGAAGTGAAATTTGTGAATCTGAAAGGGGAAGGGGGAACTGTAGCTGAGGGATAATTTTCAATGGCCAAGCATGTGGGTTTCGAGTCTGTGATATGTGAGTAGACAGGGATTTACGAAGAGATTTCTTCTGGATTGTCGACATTGTTAGGTTGAGATTCACTCTATCATACTGTGGCGAGCTTCTTACTCGGTATCATTCACATGTAGACAGCAAAGCAGTGAGAAGTATACTTATTCTTTACGCCTGGTGTGGTGCAAATATCTCTCAAAGTTTAAAAAATTATCGTTTTAAGGTTAGCAAGGAGTTGTGTACATGTAATACTTAAACCATGTATTGTACTTTTGAGGAGTTCCTATTGTATCCCTTGTAAATTGATTAAAAGCATGTATATGATTTTTCAGTTTTTCCGATCAACAAACACAGCATGTGAAACGGACAATTTGCACTGGATATGGCATACATGCGTGAATCTAATTCCAACTGAAATTTACATCACTTGAAATTTACATTCCGCGAGACACAAAATTGATTGATAAGTTGTTCCATTACACATTGTCTCAACTTGAAATAATAGGGGATATAGCAGCTTTGTCAAGGTAGGAAGAATTTTTTAAAGATCCAATTGTTCAAAAACATGTTGTGGTTTGATGGTTTTGACTGATCTGTTGTTGTCTGTTCTTTCAACATGCCATCAAAAACACCACTCTGTCTCTCACAATGTCAATATTACGGTGAATATCAGCCAGTTGCCTATATATGTTATCAAAAAATTATTTTATTAATTTCTTTGATTTACTTTGTAATATCTCGTAAATGTGTTTTTCAGTCTCTTCTCGAATGTAAACAAATGTGACAGTCATGTTTGTTTACCTACGATAATGTAGTTCCTGATTGTGTATTGCATTTTATATGTATTCATTACACGGAGTGACAAAATATTTTGGCATTCATTGTCAGTAATAATTACAACGGCTCTCAAGCTTGCAGCTATGGGAATTTCACAAGGCAAATGAAAATATCACTTTTTGAATGTATTATATATATAATTATATATATATATATATATATATATATATATATATATATATATATATATATATATATATATATATATATATAATGTTTCATAAGAAATTAAATCAGCACAAATGAAAGAACCCACAATGATATTGGGATAAATTTTAAAATATTACACAACAAATTAATTCGAAGCAAACGAAAATTCAACTGTTTATCACAAAAGTATATTTGAGCAAATGTTAAATGTTTAGTTACATAACACATTACATTTTTTTGTGTAAATCGACATAAATGAAAGTAACTGTTTTTCACCAATGAAATTAAGTTAAAATTTAAACTTAAGATGTTAAAAAACAAATTAAATCAGAATAAATGATAGCGTGATATGTTTAGTTAAATTTCCTTTCTAGAAAATAAAATTATTTGTGTACTTACTTTGGATATATATCCGATGAACCTGAATGTTTGGCAGAGCATTGCAAGCTCTGAACACGTAACCAAGAAACAAATTTGGAAAAAACTTGCACAGCTGTACATCTCAATGAAATTGTTAATTTATTGGGTGGCATTAATAAAAAGAAAAACGAAGTCATGATATTCTACATGTATCTTATGTTTGAATTAAACTAAAACACTAATCCCTCAATGTTTAATTAATGAGGATCAAAGCTAATCAACTGTCAGAATTATTTTTGAAGTTTATTTTATGATACAACGGTTTTTTTTTGACTTAGTGCATGATACCCATTTAGATTATTTTTAAAAATATTGCTATTTTTTTCGATTAATCTTTTAAATGAATATTTGATCTGTTATAAAATTCTGTCATTTTTATGAATATGTTCATTATATTTTAAATTACTGTTTCTAAAACATATGTTGCTATGGTATTGATTTCCGATTTCAAAAACAAAATTTATTGATGGTTTATATATTTTATGTGTACGTGATATTATAAAAGCAATCAATACCAATATAGTCTTTATATTTCTTCCTAAGAATTGACTTATACCAGTATTTATCATCCCTTAAAGGATGATACTTTACTTTACACGTGATATGAAGATCATGCATGCATGCAAGAATCAGAATTTTATATAATGTTGATACACTACATATACTACATCGTGTATCATATTGGCTTCATTCGAATAAAAATTTGAATTAAATATAATATAGTAATAAGTGGCTAGAATGTTCTAGCCAGAGTCAGAGCATGTTCTCGGCAATAGCTAAATTGGGTACTCAGCGACTTACAATACGTGTACTGAGTACTCAATAATAGCTGAACTCAATGTTATTCAATAAATGTACTCAGTACTCAGTAAAAGCCAAAACGTGAACTCAACCTTAGTCTATACATTTACTCAGCGCTCGATAATAGCCAAAACGTGAGCTCAACTTTGTCAGTACATTTACTCAGTACTCAATAATAACCAAAACGTGAACTCAATGTTAGTCAATAAATGTACTCAGTACTCAGTAATAGCAAAACGTGAACTCAACGTTTGTCAAAACGTATTCAGTATTCAATAATAGCTAAAACGTGAGCTCAACGTTAGTCTATACATTTATTC
The DNA here is from genome assembly GCA_029721355.1 of Tegillarca granosa. Taxonomy (NCBI): domain Eukaryota; kingdom Metazoa; phylum Mollusca; class Bivalvia; order Arcoida; family Arcidae; genus Tegillarca; species Tegillarca granosa. The sequence goes on along the minus strand of CM056597.1, from coordinate 40,130,032 downwards.
AGTGCTCGATAACAGCCAAAACGTGAGCTCAATGTTAGTCAGTATATTTACTCAGTACTCAATAATAACCAAAATGTAATCTCAACGTTTGCCAATACATGTACTCATTACTCAATAATAGCCAAAACGTTAACTCAATGTTAGTCAATACATGTACTCAGTAATTGTCCAAACATATACTCAATCACAGTCAAATGTACTCAACAATTTTCAAACTATGAATTCGGCAAAAGCCAAAACATTAACACATTTTTTCTATGCGTGTACTCAATAGAAACCAAAACATTAACTCAGCGACTTTCAAAACATGGCCTCTGGGTGGCCAATACAATGTATTCAGTAATAATCAAAACAAAACATGTAATAATGATAGGCTATAGCTAAAAACGTTCCCAGTAATAGTCAATGCACGTATTCAGCAAAAACCAAAGTGTATACTAAGGCTTAACAATAGTAATTCACGAACTAAGTAAAAAGCAAAATGTTTGCTTGGCAACTGAAAAAACCATGTACTCAGTTTACAAGCTAAACAAATCTTAATATGTGGTTAAATCCTGTACTCTGCAAAAGGCAATACTTGTGCTTAGTAATTTTGAAAACGTGTTTAAGGCCACAGCAAAAACATTGACTTGTCTTGAGCCAAAATATTTACTTAGCAATAAGCCATAGCATGTACTAGAAGCGAAAGCCAAAACATGTTCTAAGTGATAGACAAAACATGTACTCAAAAAGCCACGTGACGTCATAAACAGCAAAAACATTGACTTGTCTAGAGCCAAAACATTTACTAAGCAATTAGCCAAAACATATACGAGCGCCAAAATATTGTCTAAGCGATAGACAAAACAGGTACTCAAAAAGCCACTTGACGTCATAAAAGCAAAAACATTGACTTGTCTAGAGCCAAAACATTTACTAAGCAATAGGCAAAACATATACGATAGCCAAAACATTGTCTAGGCGATAGACAAAACATGTACTCAAAAAGCATGTGACGTCATAAACAGTAAACTAGAGCCAAAAATTTACTCAGCAATTAGTCAAAACATATACTAGAAGCTATAACCAAAACATGCCGTATTCGATAGACCACATACGTACTCAGCAAGCCATGTGACGTCATGCTACGTCGCTTGTGACCTTACAATCAATAACTAGATGTATTGCCAGACTAAATGTACATGACATAAAGTTTCTTTGTGGGTAAAATAATGTAAAACCTGCAGACTAAATGTAGCAGCTGAGATGTACGCGACATAAAGTTTCTATGTGGGTAAATTATTCCACAAATGTAAAACCCATGCAACAAATTAAAATTAATATTGGAATTACAAGATTTTTCAAACTTTTATCGAAAGATCACATTTAATTTTTTTTACGAAAAACTATTCATTTTTACTGTATATACACGTTGTTTTAAGTTCATATGGTAGTCAGTACCTAAATAAAGTACCCGAAAGTAAATTTCTTTCACGCTTTAATAAATAAGTGGAAAAAATGCGAAAATAGAGGAATCTATAGAAATACAATACAAGGTATTTCTTTATTTCTGCGACTTGGAATTGTCAAAAGGATGACTTATAAAGACACCGGAAGTACATATGCCTAAAAAAATTAACCACGTGGCGATCAAATCACGTGATTATCCGCGTTCCGAAAATATCTCGGACATGACGTCTTGACAGTTGCATTTCAGTCGCAATAACTTAAAACGTATGCAGCGGGAGAACCGTTATCTCATATTGAAGTTTGTGTTTGCAAGCCTTTACCATCCGCACATTTACTTAAAGACAAGATTACCGGTAAGTTATATCTTAGTGTTTTATTCTATTTCGGTCCATAGTTTTTTTTTTTTTTTTTTTTTTTTTTTTTTTTTTTTTTTTTTTTTTTTTTTTTTTTGTTGCATGTTCCATCATGTAAATAATGTTAAAGTTTGGCTCAGAGGTGCAAATATTACAATCTGAAGATCGACATTACGTATGAAAATAAAATGAAGACAAATAAAAACAGTCAGCATTAATGAACTAAAAGACTAAGAAAAAAATGATTGCGAAAACAAAGATAGGATAAACGTTAAAGACGTCATAATCAATAAATAATGATTGTGAAGACATATATATAAGAACGTTTATGACGTCATAATAAACAAAACAAAACAAGAAAAGATTGTGAAGAGATAGATAAGAACGTTGTTTATGACGTCGTAGTCAATTAACAACAACAAAAATGATTGTGAAGACACGTTGTTTATGACGTCATCATCCAAAAACTTAAAAAGAAAAAAAAAAAAAAAAAAAATTAAACCTTATTGCAAAGACATCAATAAGAACACTGTTTTAAAGATTTTTAAGTAAAATTTTTGCTGCTGATAAGGAACTATATCAGTCTGGTTTCAAGTCTAGGTATAGGTTATATGTTGGAGATTTGTAAAACTTTTAAAATTAATGACTTTAATCATATTGACAAGCATTCGGTTAGAAACAAATTAAAGGAGTATTATATAGAGAAAATTGATATAACTTTTAAACATTTTAAGGAAACTGGAAATGGGAAATTATTATTATATAGTTATATTTATGAAAACAATCCTAATCCATATGGCTTAGCATATTACCTTTCAAAATCTATCCCAAAAATACAAAGATCAGTAATAACAAAAATTAAACTCAGTTGTACATTCATTAATGATAGAAATTGGTAGATACAAAAAGATCGAAAAAAATAATAGATTTTGCAATTTTTGTAAAGACAAGGTTGAAAATGAATTTCATTTTATTTTTGAATGTCCACCCTACCAAGATTTGAGACAAAAATATATCAAAAATACATGTACTTTGTCAGTAGTCAACAATTGCAAACTAGTGACAAACCTACTAGATCCAAAATCATATCATAAACTTGTATGATATTAGTTTATTTTTATCAGCCTCCATGTCTCGCAGGGGAGTCAGACTAGAGAACATAAAGCAATAAATTATTTTTTATATTAAACGTGGGAAACAGTTTTATATTGTTGAGTGGATATGTGTGTGCATTTATATAATGTAAATATTCTGGAAAACACTGTTTACATGATATACTTAATGGTATTATTACATGTATACGGTGTTCCAATAAAGTTATTGAATTGTTTATGATGTCATAATCAATAAAAAGTGATTGTGAAGACATAACCTCTATTTGGACTAATCAGAACAGATTGTATGTTGTCATTGTCATTCGACTGGTAAAGTGCTCAACAGATAGTCACTTCTAAAAAGACTGTTGATCAAGAAGGACGCGTTGAGAACAACTTACCAGCAGAGAAAAAAAACGTAATGTTGTCGTCTGCAGTTTGATTGTTCAAAAATAAAGGGGGGAATTCGAAAATACCGTTAAATGGAGAGTCCCTAGCTAAACGGAAAACAACCTATCGAATACGGCTATTGATAAGAACATTGTTTAAGACGTCATTATCAATAAACAAATAAATTTAAAAAAAATTGTGACGACATAAATAATAATATTGTTTATAACGTCATAATCAATTAACTGAAAAACATTGTAAATGACGTCATAATCTATTAAATTTTTAAAAATGATTGAAGATGAAGATATGAATAAGAACATTGTATATGACGTCGTAAACAATTAGCTTAATAAGAACATTGTTTATTACGTCATAAGCAATAAACTTAAAATGGCTGCGTCTGTGGAGAGATAAATAAGAACATCGTTTATGGTGTCATCGTGAAAAACTCTAAATTGAATGTGAAGACATAGATAAGAGCTTTGTTTATGACGTCATGATAAAAAAATTGAAAGATCTGTGACTGTAAAAGAAATCGGGTAAATTGTAAGCGGCAATTGTGTTTGCGTGTTAAAAGTACCGTAAATGTTTCTACTGAATTTTTTTTTTTTTTTTTTTTTTTTTTTTTTTTTTTTTTTTTTGAAAATATCAATGCATTGTTATGTACATGTATTAATACAAAATATTGTCGTTAAAAAGTTTTCATAATTACTAGAATATTTGTTCAATTGCATTGCAATTTCGTGTGAGTTATTGTTTTGTCATAAAGCATTTTTTTTTAATATCTTGAAGTAAATTTAAAAAACATGCGACAATAAAGCATTTTTGAATGTATCTTTTGATATTTTTTTTAAAATGCTTTGTGACATTTTAATCACGCGGAATATGTGTAATGTGTGCATATGAATGAAGTTCATGAAGTAAAGATCGCAAAAGTAAATCTTTGCGCTGCAAGATGTTTCCGCTAGAAGAAAACTATAATGAATACTTTCAAGTAGCATGATTTAAATCGTTATTATTATTATTATTATTATTATTATTATTATTATTATTATTATTATTATTATTATTGTTGTTGTTGTTGTTGTTGTTGTTGTCGTTGTCGTCGTCGTCGTCGTCGTCATCGTCATCATCATCATCATCATCATCATCATTATTATTATTATTATTATTATTACTATTATTATTATTATTATTATTATTTAGAAACAATTCTGATTAGGCCTATCATTCTAATCCGACTTACTCAAATTTTTAAAATACCCGTTATCCATATTGTATTACACAAAAATGGATGTATTCTAAGATAATTTTAAGATTTCTTGTAATTTTTATTTATTTATTTATTTATTTATTTTTCAACTTTAATCATGTTATGCAACAGTAACGCGATCCGGTCACGCAACCATTCCGTCCGTCTCTAATCCATATTTTATTTAGCGACGCTTACTTCCGACATTACTAATTTGCCCACGTCGCTCGCTGTCTGTTGACATATGGTGTAGTGGCAGTGTTTTGACAGTCTAATTTTGGATAGAACACATTTGCTCTTTTTAAAAGTTATATTTGAAGCAAGAAACAGAAATGGCGTCAATCGAGGAATTAAAACAGCGAATAAAAGATTTAGAGAAGGAATTGGACGAGATAAAACGCGGCGAAAAACAGTCTTCCTACAGAGGAAAAATTCTTCAAATGAGTGCCGAAGTTGTTGATTCCAATCCATACAGGTTTGTGTAATGAAAACATTAAATGATTGAAAAAAATTCAACGGCAAATGTTATTCTAATTTCTGTATATTTAGCCAAGACATTTTGGGTGGGAAGACCTCATAGGGGCCTAGTTCTGCGCTTGATAAATTATAAAAATCAGCCCACGCAAACCGGGTGCAAAAAGGAAGTTTTGGGAAATAGCATAGTTGTAAAATTGATTTATATATTAAAGATATGCTGTATTTTTTCATGTAAAATTTCATAACGGTCTATGCACAAATGTTTCTATTTAAGATTAACACATACAAGCATTCTTAAGCATCCATATGTGACAAATGCATGTGTAAGTACTTGTGATATATAATGCTCTTTTTTTCTTTCTTTTTTTTATATTTAGTCGTTTAATGGCTTTGAAGAGAATGGGAATAGTTGACAATTATGAGGTAAGATTTCTAATAGCAAACACTGAACATGTTAACACATAATTAATTAAGGCCGACATTATTCACACGTACGGTAGAATAACGCATGTTGTTGGCTGGCATTATTCACACGTACGCATGCGCAGTACGATAACTTTTATCAGCCGTATACGACCAAGGTGTATGTTCAATGAAGTATATCGGACTATTTAATACGCTTATTATTATAGAGAACACTTACCATGAAGTGTTATTATATGCAATATTATATAAATTATATAATAATTATTGATATAGTTATTTATTTATTTAAATATTTATCATTTTGCTTATGAATATTTTTGTAATATTTGTATAATATTGCGTTTAATAACTTGTTTAATATTATAGAGAACACTTAGCCATGAAGAGTTATTATATGCAATATTATATAAATATTTATAAATAATATAATAATTACCGATATATTTATTTATTTAAAACATCATATTGCTACTGAATATTTTTGTAATATTTGTATAATATTTCATATAATAACTTGTCATGTTTCCAGATCCCACGACAAGGACGTGGTTCTCATGGGATCCATTTATTTGATTAGTTATCCATCCCGATGATTTTGGTTGAATAAAAATTTTACTGTTTATTTTGAATTTTTTTTTTATTGTGTTTTGTTTAAAATGGATAACCAATATATGAAAAAAAAATTATGGACAATCAATATATCTGAAGTTGCACATAGAATGTGGATCTCATGAATAAAGCCGCAACTGATCACCTTAGATAATTAATTGTGCCGGCCTTACAAATTTATTTATGAAATAATTATTTCAAAAAACTGCAATCTAAACTACCAGATTGTTGTTGTACTAGTTTATGGTTTATTTCGAGATGTTTGTTTTCACTTTTCAAAATTGCACAGATTTGTTTTATCGTTTCAATAGAAGCTGGTTTGTTGAGACTGTCATATAGATTTATACGATCGTCTTCACAATCAATCGTTGAAACTACAATCCTATGTCCTAAACTATTGGGACCTTCAAATAAAATTTGAACCATAGGACCAGAAGCGGGTGTGAATAAATTTATATTTTGCAAATGCAAAGTTGTCTTGAAACCCTGAATTTTGAATTGAGACTTTAGCAGAGATTGTGTTGCCGTCAAAACCTAGTCTGTTAGCATTCTGCATTAATTTCATTTTTGTGTTCATTTTCATGTTCAAATGTAATTAATTACGTTGACATGAATGCTCAATTAATTACTCAGCAACCTGTGTTCAAGGCGTTAATTACATTATTTCATTAGCGGACTCCTGTGATCACGTCCTTATCACAATAGTAATCAAAGCGAACGATTGCGTTAACTAGTTGAATACGATTCAAGAACACTATTCATAAATTAATAACTTAATTTTTTATCCGTACAAACGTCTTGATTTGATTATGTCTTTAAATTTTAATTTTACTTAATAATAAATTATTTTTCTTAATTAATAATTTGTAATAATTTATTTTTAACAAGTATATTTCAATTATTTTTTTTAATTCTATATATAACATTTTTAATATACTTAGTATTGTTGTTATCAAATTTTTCACATTTAATAATCAATTAATTGGTTTTTATTATATTTTAATGATTTATTTTTAATCTTACCTAGTATATTACACATAATTATTTTATTATCATTCATGATTATTTTATTCTTATACATGATTTTTTTAAAAATATTATACATGATTAGTTTATTATTATACATAATAATTTTTAAATTCTATACACATTGTCGTTATCAAACTTTTTATTTAATAATAACTTTTTATTTAATAATTATTTTATCTTAGTATATTAGACATAATTAAATTATTATTATACATGATTTTTTTATTATTTTTTTTTTATTATACATGATTTTTTTATTATTTTTTTTATTATACATGATTATTTTATTATTATAAATCATAATTTTTTTAATTCTATACATATTGTCGTTATCAAACTTTTTATTTAATAATAATTTTATCTTTATTAGTTTGATAATTTATTTCATGTATTCTTATATTACTCATCGTATCATATTAAATCATTGGACCATAGGTCTGATATACTTCATTGAACATACACCTTGTCCGTATACGGCTGATATAAGTTATTGTACTGCACATGCGTACATGTAAATAATGCCAGCCAACAACATGCGTTAATTTATTCTACCGTATGTGTGAATAATCACTCCGATTAATTAAACATATCTTATGGTTATTATTATTATTGTATTTTAACTGTAAAATTTCACATAAATATTATCAGAAAGGTTTATTTCATGGATTATTAAACAACAAATTTACAATTAAGTATGTCAAAAAAATGAGTAAGATTTGATAGCCAGTTCTTCCAATTTAGTGTATAGTAAATATGATATCAATGTTTAAATAAATTTATGTCATAAACATAAGGATATCTGAAAAGAAAAAAAATTATGTTTTTAATACTTTTAAGGTCTTTAAATTGCATTGAATCTTGAATTTCATTTAAGTCATTCATAATAGATTGAAGTAACATTGAATGTAATTGAGTGTCTCTTCAGTTTATGATTGATGGTATTTATGTTCATTTCTAGAGAATCCGTGACTTCACAGTAGCAGTAGTAGGTGTTGGAGGTGTTGGTAGTGTTACAGCTGAAATGTTGACAAGGTGTGGAGTTGGAAAGGTTTGTATATCATTTCTGTATGCAGTTTTGTTTTGAGATTAACCACCTGTAGAATATACTGAATAATTCATGTCATATCCATATTGTGACTGTCAACATCCAGTGTCTTCAATTTATTATTTGTTTTTAGACTTCTGAAGGCAAGCTCCAATATCCTTCTGACAGTTCTGACTAATTTTGTTATTAAATTCATATATATGTATATGTATTACGGGTAAGGCTCAACAATAAAGTGCATTTCCAGTTTACTATCAGACCCTATTTTATCAAAGATTCAGGATTTTACTACAGATACCCTATTTGATTCAATGTTTAGGTTTATTCACTTATGCTATATATAGAAAATGCTTCAAAGTTACGATATCTGTGTCAGTTGCAGTTCTAGTTTGTATTAGATAAGAATTTGAATAATATCTGCATTACCTAAGACCAAAAAAAAAATCTCCTCCTTTTTTGGAGTGAAACCTAAAACAAAATTTTTGTTTGGCCTAATGTATTTTACAGAATTTATATTTCATTTTTTATGTGACTGTTTGTTGATTGATTCTTTATTATTTATTTTCAGTTGATTTTATTTGATTATGACAAGGTAGAAATAGCCAATATGAACAGATTATTTTATCAACCACATCAAGCTGGAATGAGTAAAGTAGAAGCTGCTGAAAAAACACTCAAGTAAGATTTGTTGTATTCTGTAGCTTCTTTCAGATTAGTCAATAGAAAGAAGGTTGATTGGATGGTTGTAATGTTGTATAACATCACATCAGCACTTTTTTTTAGCCATTTGTGATGAGAGCAAGGTTATTAATCTCCAGGATTCTAAAAACAAGTTTGTGAAGCATGAAGTGTGTGGGTTGTATTATGGTCGTCTGCAATGTACTAGCATGCACCCAGTATGACCTTTCTAATCTAAGGTGTTAATTCACCAAGTCAGTATGTCAGAGATAAGAAACCACTCCCCAAGTTGCATTATCCTCACACAGGAATGAATCAGTTGATACTCTGTCCTCCTAATACAAAGTGTCGGACTAGAAAGCAGCATTTCAAATTTTAAAATCTTTTGTATTACTTGGCTGCAGTTCAACCCCTACTTTTGAGACAGATGCACTACCAATGAGCCGCAAGGGTCAAAGTTGAAACAAATATGTCTGCTTGATTAAGAGGGAATAGTATACATTGTAAACAAATCTGAAAAAAACTTGAAGTATTTAAATTATGTGGATTTTTATATCAATTTTGTGTTCATGTTCATTGTGTATGAACCCACAACTCTTGAATCATGAGTTTGTGTGACCACTTTGCGACATGTATATACATTGCAATAGTGTTTTGCTGTATCTTATGTGACAGAGTATTTTGTCTATGATGTTGATGATAACAATGATGATGAGGATGATGACAATGATAGTGATGATGTTGATTTTAAAGTTTTTATTTAGATTGTTCCTAATTATATTTATTATATACTAGTATATACATGTACATTTTTTATTTCAGGGAAATTAACCCTGATGTTACATTTGAGGTTTATAATTATAACATAACAACAATGGATAATTTTCAACATTTTATGGACAGAATAAGGTAAAGTCTTTAGTAAAGTCATTACATTAATTTTGATTGCTTTAATTTGACATTAGAGAAACCAAAATTTATAGAACAGTACTTGAAAAATGAGTCTATTACAGCCCAATAACTAATATTTGCGATACATGAAGTACAAAAATATTTGGCTAATATTATAACATATATTATATTGCTGCAGTCTCCATAATTGTTATGCAACTCTTAACCTCTCTCATGAAATTACTTTAAAAAGCACCTTCCATTGGAATCACTAATACACAGGTGATGTCTTATTGGATACCAATTTCTTCCATATCTGCTCATGTGGGATAGGGTTTTCCCCTATGTGAGAAATGTGTATCTCACATGGGCTTGACGTCACAGTTATGTGACAATCACATGATGTCATCCTTTGAGTAAATGACGTCATCTTGGTGGAAAATAACAGTCGGATCTCCAAAATTTAGAAATTTTAAATGCGTTTCAAATGTTAATACTCATATTTTATAATAAATAACTTTTTCTTCAAGTTTATACATGTTGTATAAACCAAAATTAAGTATAGTCTATGCGATGGTCATATTTATTTTTATATAAAATGTTGAATAACAGAGTTAGATTTTTCAAACATGGCACCCATGGATATGTAAATCATATTTGAAGCCAAAAATTGACATTAAAATGGAAGAAAAAGAATCCATTATGAGTTTATCCATGTAGGATAGGGAAATCTCACCCTCGGGATTGAATATTTATGTCAGAGACTCGGCAAGCCTCGTCTCTGACTGAAATATTCAACACCTCAGGTGAGATTTCGCTATCCTACATGGATACTCATTATGGATTCTTATAATCTTTCATAAGGCAGAACACAATATTGCAAAATCTGTCAGTTTTTAAAAATTTTTCATTAGTTAAACTTTAAACTTTTATGTACATATTTTTAGTTGATTCATTGAATCAGATGTAATTAGTGATACTTTAATTATTTTAATTGTTTTCAATATTTAGCCATGGTGGTTTAAAAGACAATGGTCCTGTTGACTTAGTACTCAGCTGTGTGGATAATTTTGAAGCTAGAATGACAATTAATACAGTAAGTCATTTGTCATGTCGTGTCATTATTGTAAGCCTCTAATACATTTATTTTTCATTATCATTCAAATATTTTAAGAAAACTGAGATGTAGAATCAATGTAAAAATTATAGTGTTTTATCATCAAAAGTAAAATTTGACATCCCATTACTTAAGATTTGTCAAAAATACAGAAACCTGTGAAAGGACACGATTTGTAAAAATTGTAGACTAATTGTTCTGTTTCATTCTATTATTTTTGACGTCAAAAAAAAGACAATTAGTCTAGGCAATTTTACAAAATATTGAATGCTACTCAGGATTAGTAATTAACTTAATGAGAAAGTGTAAAACATACCCAATTTCTTAATCTCTTATTCTGATTACAACACAGGGAGTCATATTTATGGCTAAAACATCCAAGTGACCCTGACAACATAATTGCATAGAAATATTTGGTAATTACATGTCCTAGAAATGTGTATTGCCATTATGTCTTGTGATTAACAAAAACCAGTAATAAATGTACTATAGCCATAAAAATATACTATAGGTTGCAGGTCAACATCTTATTGTAAGAATGAAGTTTGAAAACAATATTAAGATATCATGATAAATAATGAATTTTTTTTTAATTTGTACATTTCATTCTATAACTTTTTAAAATATTTAAAATCTAAAAAAAATAATTAACTGTCGATGAGCATGGATGCCTAAACCTGAATTTGTATCTAGATGATTGATTGCTTAAACAATTTGCTGAAGTCCCCTGGACTTTTAGCCGTTAAAGTTTTACTGTATATGTATTACTTAATGCATTCCAGAGTAGAATGATGTCTTGATGTAAGTGAAATATTCTTGACTGGGATGTAAAACCCCTTTAAATCAATAAATCTAGAGTAGAATGCTAAACAGATTTTGTCTGTGTACATGAATTTTTGGTTAATTCACATGTAATGGGTGTACAGTATATAGATTTATTGACAAAATATTTATAATGATTTACATAAATGAAAGTAAAAGTAATTTTGTTATGTGGTAATTCACTGTTTTATTATTGGAATCATTTAAGCAGTGAATTGGAAAGCAAATTATGCAAAAGTGTGCACAGCATCCATTCAGGTTATTTCTTAATGCCCTGAATGAAAATCAGATTCATTGCTTATAATTTGAATTTTAAAGACAACTTAATTAAATGGGAGAATAAGTTTTTGCAATTTTTGCTTTCAAAAACTTCAAAACAAGGTAAAATTACACACATGAAAAGTACATGTAGTTTGTTTTACAGAAATTTGTCAAATTTGATTATGTTGTGTTCACTATTAAATAAGATTAAAACCATGCTGATTTGAATAATGCACTAGAAATAAGGTACACATGGACAATGTTCAAGAAAAAAATCAATTGCTACATGTTACTTTACACAAAGTGTTATTTGTACTGTTCTTAAAATTAATACTCATGTACATTTTGAATGTATAATTATTGTATGTATGTATTATTAAGAAGTTCTTCAATTGTGATTTTGTGTTACAGGCTTGTAACGAGCTTGGTCAGAAATGGATAGAATCGGGAGTCAGTGAGAATGCAGTCTCTGGTCATATACAGTTTATATCACCTGGAGAAACATCATGTTTTGCTGTATGTATATACTCTATATTGACTACAGAAAAATTACTTTGATAACTCAGACCTTGTTTCTCATTTCTTTTGTTTCCTTTTTGCATTTTTTGGAAATGGATTGCCCATACATGTATGCAACTTCAAGTCATACTTGAAGTCACAGTCACTTTAAAATATTAAAGACCAATTTACATTATTGAAGTTCCATGCTCTTTTACATATGGAAGACCAATACTGTTTCAGATATAGAAGTTCATTGCTCTTTTACATATGGAAGACCAATACTGTTTCAGATATAGAAGTTCCTTGCTCTTTTACATATGGAAGACCAATACTGTTTCAGATATAGAAGTTACTTGCTCTTTTAGTTATTATTGATTGATTGAATGGGGTTTTATGACCCATTCAAGAATGTTTCATTTATATCAAGACGTCACCAGGTATAGGTGAAGTGGCAAAAATTTTGACCTTTGCAGAACACTTAGGGCAATGTGCATGGAGAGTTCTTTAGCGTGCCATGCCTGCCATTATACAGGGCATCAGTTTTTAAAGTCACCTCTGAAGAACCATGTGACTTTCATTTCTAAATGCTGAGTGCTTGGCAAAAGAACAGTCACTACCAATATTTAAGTCTAGGTTAGACCTCGTCATTGTTTGAACTCTAACCTCCCTCATACAAAGCAAGCACTGTACATACAGAGCTACCATAATGGTGTCTCTTTCAGATTTGGAAGTTTCACTTATTTTTGATTTGTAAATATCAAGTTGATATGTAAACTAAAACATGTTTTACTTTGTGATAAAACAAATTACACTTATAATTTGGGAGGGAAACAACTTAAACCAATACTTTTATTTCTATAGACATTTTATCAAATCTCTGACACTGAAAACATAAACATAAAGAACACTATGTTTCATTTTCAGTGATTAGATTTTTATGTTTTTGTTAAACTTCTTGTCTGTCTTAAAATATCTAGTTTGTCACAGACAGAAAAATTCTAATTCTAATTACATGTATTATAATTAGTGACCTTACAGTTTTTGTCAATCCTGGCATCGTGGTAAGGCTGCGGCGACGGTGTGTCAAGATGTGCAAGATTATGTTAAAGTAATATATTTTCTACTCGATCAAAAACTAACCAGGCGAGACATTTAAATCCATGGAATTCTTGTATCATAACAATAAGAGTATGTTTTAATTTACCTCTTGTTAATTGTACAATACACATTTGTATTATTTAAGGTTATTTATTCTCAGATTGTTCTATTTCAGTGTGCCCCACCTCTTGTGGTAGCTACTAACACTGATGAGAAAACGTTGAAGAGGGAGGGTGTATGTGCAGCAAGTCTTCCCACCACAATGGCTGTCGTAGCTGGATTTTTAGTACAAAATACACTTAAGTAAGTTTATACTGTATCATATCAATGTATCACTTAAAATAAGGGTTTTATTATATGCATTGATGAACAGTTGATACAAATGGCTTCCATTGTTGAATCTTTGTCCCATATTTTAATCTGCCAAATCAATGGACTCTGATTTACCTTGAAAATTGTTAAAAATTTTACCGGTATTTCTTAATAGGTACATGTATTTTATTTTTCAATGCTGATCCTTGGTACTCAAATATATTGTGTATATTTTTTTTTATGGCAGATGTAAGTCAACTTTACAATTTACTTTTTGAGCTCAAATGGCAAAGCCAGGGTCAGCTTATGGCATGGTAAAGTGTGTTTTCTTGCATACTTCCATGCATCCTTAAACTTTAATCTTTTTCTCTGAAACTAATTGGTCGATCCAAATGAAATTTGATATGGAGGGTCCTTAGTTGTTAGAAATTAAAAAGTAGTATTTGACATGTCTGTTTAAAATTCAAGATAACTGCCATTATTTTAAATAGCAGAAACCTATAAATTGCCATTACAGGTTCATTTATGTACCATTTTTTTTTTTTTGAAATTTTAAACATAGAAAATGGATGCCTTGGGATAAAACATATACAAACATATATGTATTAGTGATTTCGCGATTATCGTCGATGATCGATTGTCTGTCTTTTCAGGGCAGGGAATCCTAATAATCGATCACAAGATAAATAATCGATCATTGCCTACATCGGCGAATAGTTTCCGGATTGTAGTAGTCTGTTTCTTTTCCAGTTCTTGCGACTAAAAACAACAATGGTGGACAAGGATCGGATAATATATTGTATCCAAACACTTTTTACACCAGTGCGATGCTTTGGCCACTATCAGTCTATCAGGGCAAGGAGCTGTCTAGCCTTTAACTTACAATCACATAGCAAGAACACTTAGCTTTTACAATAAAAGTATTTATATTCAGCCCTTATTTGTTTCTGAATACTGATGTACACTGAGTTACTAAGCTTATTCAGATTATTATCGATTAATTGATCGATTATGCCTCTCTGATTATCGATTATAATTTTGTGTCCGATTGGACATCACTTTTATGTATTGATATTGCTTAAATGTACTTTTTTTTTTCAATTATTTTTAGGTATTTATTAGAATTTGGTAATGTCACATATTATTTAGGATATAATGCACTACAAGATTTTTTCCCATCTATGGCAATGAAACCAAACCCACAATGTGATGACAGAAATTGTCAGAAACAACAAGCAGAATATCAGGTAAGTAGTTTGTAGAAATAATTTACAAAAAGTTTAAAATTCATGCATTTACAAAGAAATGCTATTGAATCAAACCATGTCTGTTACATTTTGAAAAACAAAAAAAATCTTTATTTACTAGTTCAATTGTTGTCAGAGTTTGGCATTTTAAAGAAGTTAAGTGAGTAGGCAGTGTTGTTTAATGCTTATATCAAGAATATTTTGCCCACTTGGAGGTCAGCTTAACTTCAGGGATACTAGGAAAACCAGAGTAACAATTTCAAAATGGACCCTCAACAATCAAAATTAAAATTTCTTCTCACTTTGATCTGCCTAATTTGAATTCAAATCTAAGCAGTGTTGGTGATTCGTGAGCATATGCTTTAAATCATTGGACCACTGCACCCATTGGCTTAAATAATGTATAACTATCAAAAAAGAAAATACTTTTTAGTAGAAATATTCGCTGTGTATTAATGTTCGCTATTTTCGCAGTCGCTTATCAACTGCGAAAATAAATCCACCGTGAAATTTTATATCCTTGTCAGAAGCTAGTGTTAAAGCACCAAGTGACCATGAACCTTTATACCAGCGAAAATGCTCTCCATACCAAAACTGCGAAAGTTTATACCAGTGAATATTTCTATGTATACAGTACATGTTTTTTAATCACTGCTTTAAGCATGGTGGTAAAGTAATCAGAACACATAGTAACATAACTGCAATATGTTTATAAATAGTTTTAATATTTTATGTTTATAAATAGTTTTAACATTTTTTCTGTCTTTCATTTTGTGTTATTAACAGAAAAGAGAAGCACTTAAACCCAAAGTAGAAGTTAAAGAGAAAAAGGAAGAAGAGGTAGTACATGAAGATAATGAATGGCGTAAGTACACATGAAATAAATGATCTGACAGATTTCCCTTAACTTAATACACTCTTTAACTAGCTCTACAATTGTAACACCCATTGGTGCCATTTTTATGAAAGTTTGACCTCTTTATATTGGGTGTCTTCCACATGTCATGAAAATTAATAACAATAGTGTTTCCCAGCCTAATATTTAGTCCCCCAAAATGTTTGTGCTGTCAGAACTTATTTTTCATTTGGATTTGGGTAACAGTTGATGTTTTTTCCTCATAATGACAACATTACTCTTGGAAAAAGTAATATACTGTAAAAATTTTCTGAGCACTTCCACCAACACAATAATGGTTATTGAATACAAGATACACTCTTAAAACACTTCTGTAAGTGACAAGACTTGTGAAAGATCATTAAGTTTAAATTCTGAACATCAAGTCTGCTTGTTAACATGGCTTATTTCAAAGACAGTTAAAATTTGTCATATTTGACATCAATGAAGCATTTTCAATCAGAGATGATAAAGTTTTAAGATAAGTTAAAGTACACAATTTATCCAGAAGACAAACATGTGTTTATCTTAAAAGAATATGAGGCGTGTTCAAGTCACTGGTTGCTTTCCACTGTGCTCGGCAATACAATTTTTATGTCTATTTAACAGATGTGAGTGCTTGTGTTGAAATTAAGTCATCATCATCATTTAGATGTTGTAAAAAATAACCTCCCTTAGATTTGGACACTGATACCCGCCTGGAGAGAAAATGTCAAAATATAAATTAAATTGGACAACTGTACATGAGTTTTAACTAATCCTATCATTTAAATCCCTTCTAGAAAGAAACCATACCCTTGGATTGAAATATAAATTGAAATGCATGTTGGTTTCAGAATTTATTTAGCCATTTCTTATGAACTTTGTCCGAGGGATGCAATCTTGAATCTAAGGCCAACAACCTTAAAATATTGATAGTGGTCACTCACTTGTGTTCGCGCGAACATTCATTCCTTAACGACTTGAAGTCAATTGTGCAAACGTACATACACTTTCATGAACTAGCCTATAGAATAGAGATTTTTTCTAATTGATGTAGTTTATCATAGTACAAATATTGTACAGTACATAAATTTAAAAAGAGACAGTCATAATAATCAATTTTCCTTCTTACAAGAAAGTTAAATAGAATTTACATGACTTTTTTATTTCAATTAAACAGAGATTGAGTTAGTTTCTGAAACCACAGAAGAAGAATCTACTTCAGCTGAAGGGACTGTGCCGGAACTGACAGAAGGCGTAAAGGTAGCTTATACCAAACCAGCACCAGCTCAAACTGTAAGCAGAGTGTCACATGCATTTTTTATGTAAATCACGCTCACACACTTAGCTTTAACGAACACACACATTTTCAAAATATCTAAATAAAAACTGACAACACGGATCTAAGTTTGTTTATTATTTCAGCAGCCGGCACTAAACTCATAGATCCGGCCATAATGATCTGCTGAAAGACAAAAACTTTGTTGTTTTTATGTTTCTCTGTGAAAATCGTGTAGATAATATCATGTCTCAAATCACAGGAGAATAGACGAATTTACACCGTTATTTCTTTATTTCAGAGGCTACCTTTGGCCCCCTTCCTTTTAGCCTGCATTCAACATGCATGTATTTTTCAGATTTACACATACTTAACTTTAAAAACCTTTGACAGCTATGATTTATAAGTTCCATTGATAAAAAAGTTTTATCAATATTATTTAGCTCCAGCAAAACTCTTAAATTCATGTAAGGATTGCAATTTTGGTTACTTTAGTTATATGACATCAACACGTTCAAGCACCACTATTTGTTTTTTTAATCAAATTTCCCTTGGTTTTAAAAAAAAAATCACTTTACAAAAGTTCCCTTGTCCTAGGACAACACACCTCAAGGGAGACTAATCCTGCATAAAAAGCCATTTCAAATCAACACAAGACAGAAAAACATTTTAAAACTGGCATCTCTTTTGAGAATACTGCCATAAAAGACAACAATTGAATTACGGAAACAGATGGCCATGTCAAAGGTCGAGGTAAAGATAGTTTATATTTTGTGTGCATTGAATTATTATAACTTCAGCTGTATTAAAACATTATCAGAATTTTGTTTGTTTATTTAATGAGTTTACAATTTCTATTTTTAATAGGATGACTCTGCAACTGTTGACACCTCTGGACAAAGTTTAGAAGAACTAATGAAACAAATGCAGGGTTTATGATAAAAGATCAAATGTAGTCAATCTAAATAACCTTGTAATATTATATTGGTGCAGTATCCAGCTGACTGAAGTTTTATTACAGCAAATAAAAAAAAAAAATCTTATTTATTTATTACCATCTTGCAAATTGTGATATCATGTGGTGCTTTTATCAAAGAAATGGATTCAAAACCTGGAGTTTTAGATCAAAACTTATAAAATGAAATAATAAAAATGTTTAAAATTGTGAATATATGTAGCTCACCTGTGCAGAAGGTAAACTAGTGTCATATTCATCATTATTATTCATAATTCATTTCCAGTGTTAAAGTTTTTATCAAAGCATTTGTGATGGACTAGATCTGAGTAAGATCTAGTAATTCTTGTTCAAAATATAAGTCTAGCAGGTTAGATTCATTTTTAGCTAAACTGGCTAAAGCCGGCTGAGCTTATGGCATGGCGAAGCCTGCATGCGTGCGTGTGGGCGTAAACTTTGGTCTTCTCCTCTGAAACCAAGGAAAACTAAAAAAAAACATTTTTAGATACAAGAACTTCTGAAATGTTTTTGCTGGTTATTTTTCTGATTTATATATGAGTGGACATTTTCACTATGTATTTAATATCCATGTTCTTATGATGTCTGGTTCGTCATGACAAATAATCTATCTTTTTTGTATCTTACAACATGTGTCCATAAAATTTAAACCATTGAAAATATTCTTGATCAAATGATAAAAATTTTATTTTATTGAATGTTTTTTCTTGGACTATAATTAAAATTGAGCAACAAAATTTAACAAAATGGTAAAGAATGATAACAATTAATGTCTCGTTGTTTTGCAAATACATTTTAATCTAATTGTACAATTTGTCACAGATACATTTTGCCCATGTATAAATAATATATTTATTTGTCTTAAAAAATTCAAAAGAATGTTTATATTTTTATTAATTTATTCTGCAAAAATGAAGGTTTAAAATATTCATGCCCTTTGATTTTGAAGGAGTTTGTACAACCAGTATTGAATTTTATATGACTGGGGAATACGGACTCCACTCAAATATTTTGGTAATTTCTAGTCATGTTTTTGGTCATGTTGTAGCTCTTGTAAAACTTACTGAAATTACAGTATAATATCTGTAATATTACAACTATTGCATTTTTCATATTAAAAATATAAACTGGGTATAGTTTTATATTAAGCTACATTAGTTCAAATGACTGCTTAGCAAAAAATAAAACATTCCCTCAGTAATGTAAGTGTTGTGACAAGAAACTGAAAAATAAAATATGAAAAATAAAATATGATTTCTTGTTGAAATCTGTAAAAAAAAAAATGAAGCATTGTAGTTTGATTTTTTTTCCTGTGCAAAACAAACATGGAAGAAATGATTAAACAGAATCGGCGAATGTAAAGGATTAAAAACCGTAAATTGTTACAATGTTAATCATAAAGGATCAATAACGAAAAGAATGGACTTTTACAAAGTACATGTATTGAGAAATAACAAGATTCAACTGTTCACGTGACAATTTGAAACACGATGATTGGTTCAATACTTAATCAATTATATAAAATAGAATGTAAGAGACGAGAGATTTGATGCTTTGTTTTATTTGATCATCAGAATTTTAACTACTTTTGATTTAGTCTTAAATAAACGCGATTGTTTCCCGGACAGGGTTCAGTCTTGGTGCACCGAGTTGTTATTCCGAATAATCGTAACGCTGATATTTAAATGAATGTTATAATGAAAATTTAAAGACATTAATGTGTCGAAAATCAAAAATTTATATGTAAAGAACAATAAAGTCAAACACGCCAAATCCGAAATAGTAATTTTATAATTAATTGCTGTTTCTCTTTCATTAAGCCGTTACGGAGGCTAGGCGGCAGATACATCTACAAAACTCTTTAGTCAAAATATGCAAGACATTAACCTTATCACTTTTGTAATTAAATGAAATATTTGCAAAATAAACTGTTAGAAAGCAAGAGAAAGGTTCTGTGGTTTTTTATATAATACATATGTTAGATAAGCCCTTTTTTTATCAATAATGAACCGTAGAATTACAGCATGTATAGGTATCAAGCTATTTTATAATGCGTATAATGATATGAGAAATGTGGAACTTGATGACCAGGGTCCAGTTTCACAATCATTCACTCAATTGAGTGTACACTCATACTCAAATTTGGGAATATTTCAATGTCAATTTCTAGGACATTACACAGTTAAAATTGAATATCTAATGCTCTATTTTAATTGTTTAGTGTAAGTTTGTTGAACAAAACAAAACATTGTCCAACAAAATTTTCAAATTTGTAAAATATTCATGAGAGAAAAATTGGAATATTTGAGTTGAGTGTAAACTTAGCTGAGCAAATGATTGTGAAACTTGGGTCAGTTAATTGTTAATATCGATACATTGCTACAAAAGTTAAAACCATATAATTAAAAGCGTCTTGGTTTTTACGGTGTAAAAACATCAGTATCAAAGTTTTATTTAAACATAAACAGATTAATAAAGTGATGTTAAATATATGTTGCATACAGCTGTATTCTGATTAAAAATGCAGTGAAAACACTTTGAACATATGGTATGTCTTGGAAGAGTGACAAAAACCCCGAATTTAACGCATATGAATGACCGATTGACTTGGCCTGTTGCTTATTTATTTGAGTAATTCTTTAAAAAACACTCTATTATTTAGAAATCGTCATGGTAACATAGATTTTGCATTTTCGTTACGGAAATTAGAAACCTAGTCAAAACGTTAACGATGAATCTTAAAACGTAAAATTATGTCCAAATTAACGTAATCAACTTTTGCATTTTGCAATAAGACGAACACGGGGTATATACGCCTGCAACTGACATCTGTATTTAAAGAGCTTATGGGTATCTCCACGGCATGATTATGCCTTTCGTATGTAGTGTGGCTGCGTACTCAATATTAATAATGTTTTAACCGAAAAATAAATCTAATATTATGAAAGAACAGGATTTGTGGGTTATTAGAAAACTCAAAATTACCAAACAAATGGACAAAGAAACAATAGTTTAAACATATTTTATTGTCATATAAGCAATAGGATTGGATATAAATTATCACAACCTTATACATTCCTCTCCTTAACAATCGCACAACACACATTCGTCACGACGAACAAACACACACACACACAAAAAAAACATTATTGTTAGTGTTAAAAAGTAAATAAGAAAGATACAGAGAAGAGTGGGGTGATATGAAAGGAAGAAAATAAGAGATATAAGTAATAAAAGGGAAACGGACAGAAATAGTAAAGTAAGGTGTGGCGACACTCCAGAAAATAGAGTAGATAGTAAAATGAAGTTACTTGAATCGGGGAAGTTTGTTTAATAAAGAATTGAACATAAGAAAATATATGAGAGTTGATGGTGTCTGATGACAATACGTCACCATAAAGCAGTATTTCCAGGGTGACTCGATGGATGTTTACAGAAGCCAAAGAAGCAAATAAAGTTATTTGCTGATCGGAATATTTGGGACAATAAAAGAAATAATGGAGAGCAGTTTTGCAAGGGGATCCACAACTGCAGGTAGGATCGTCGATTATATTTACATGAATAAGATCTCCATTAAGTGAACTACAAGAATGCCTTAATCTAGAGTGAAGCACAGAACACTTCCTATCACCAGAATGAAAGAAGTCCGGCGCTTTTTCACGAGCAACGTCAGATATAGATCTTTTGAAAAGTTTTAGAGACCAAGAGATCTGCACTCATTATTAAGGTTATTCCACAGGTCAATTGCAGATGGGAAGAAGGAAGATTTATAACATTCTGATCTACTTAAAGGGGTAGTAAAGCTATCACTATTTCTAAGGTTATAAGAGTTTGTTTCAGAGACAGAATGAGGAAGTAACTCAGATAAATATTCAGGAGTCATTCCGCTTTTTATTTGGTAAATCATAGTTTTCTTTTTTTCCTTTCACATAATGGATCCCAACTGGTTTCGTAATAGAGCGCTTCTTTGCTTGCAAATGCGGGTAGACCGGTAACTATCCTGACAGCTTCAAGCTGAACTTTTTCCAGTAGGTTACCATCACTAGAGTTACAATCGTCCCAAACTTCTGATGCATATTCTAATAGTGGAAGTATGAAAGTACAATAAATCTTACTAAGAATATTTTTGTTCAAGATATATTTAAGTTTTCTGAGAACTGCTACCTGTTTCATGGCAGAAATAGAAATCTGTTCTATATGAGTATGCCAGCTAAAAGTATCCGAGAGAGTAATTCCAAGATGTTTATGAGTAGAAACTACAGAAAGCAGAGTGTTTCCAAAATAAAGATTAGGTTTAGCATCCGATCGGGCATTAGTAAAATACATTGAAACCGTTTTCTTATCATTAAATGTAATTAGCCATTTTTCAGACTATTCTTTAAGAACGCTCAGATCTCTGTTTATGATATTTTCTATTTCATTTACATTTGTAGATAAATATCTAGTAAGAGCGCCGTCAGCAAAAAGTATCGTAAAACCGAGAATATCATCTGCCAGGTCATTTATGAAAATTAAGAACAATAATGGGCCCAAAACTGAACCTTGCGGTACACCAGCTTTCAAGAATCCTGTATTAGAAAACTAACTATTAACCATAACCCTCTGTGATCGATGTGATAAGACGTCATGAATCCAAAGTAAGAGATTGCCTTTAATGTCATAGTATTGCATTTTGTGAAGTAACCCTTTATGCCATACTTTGTCGAAAACAATAAATTAAAATGCAGACGGAACATTTTTTTTCATTGAGGACTCGCATTTGTTTATTCAACAATGACAATGTTTTTTTGTCATAGAAAAGTTTGTAATAATCGTTAATACTTTATGATTATCATTTCTTTTTTAATCGATAACCTACGGTGCCCGACTTTGAAATCGAGGGCACGATTTTGGAAATCGAGCGCAGAATTTGGAAATCGAGCACACAATTTTGAAAATCGAGCGCACGATTTTGAAATTGAGCACTTGATTTTGAACATCGAGCATGAGATTTTGAAATCGAGCGCACGACTTTTGAAAATAGAGCCAACAACTTTTGATAACCGAGCGCACGACTTTTGGAAATCGAGCGCTCGATTTTAAAGTCGTGTGCTCAATTATAAAATCGTGCGCTCGAATTCATTATATATATATCTGTGGTACTAACGGGGCTCCGTAATAACCTAATGATGTTGTCGATATAAAAAATAACGGTAATAAACTGCAATCAAATCGATGGAAAATTACGAAGGTCCGAGATACAATAATATTTAAGGCCCAAGTTGGCGATCGGTGTATTCTTGTTAATCAATCTCTGTTCCAATGTGTATATGCTATACATGTGTACTCAATATTAATGATGTACAAACATAATGACACATAATGACAGTGTTTTAGTATTTTGATAATGTTGATATTTTTTTTTTTTTTAAACTAAGCATGTCAAGTTTTTTGTTTATAGCCTTTCTAGGATGCTAAAACTGATGCACGTGTAATATTCTTTTTAGTAGACATAACAGTTGTTTTCATAAAACCTGAATTATGAAAGAATTCCTATAAATTTGCTTGTGAGTATACATTCTATGATGTGGTTAGCAAAACCTCGGGTATGACTTTTGCAGATAACTCATATTATACGCTATGAGAGCGTAACGCATGTTGAATTTGACTACGTTTTAGCTGAAATCTAAAAGATGGCCCTGTCTTCTGTCGTAAGTTAACTCTTACTGAAAATTGATATGGAATTTTTCTGCATTTTCTTACCTTGACCCATGCCAAAGATCAACGAGAGCCCATATAAGGAAACTTTAAAACCTACTTTTACGAACCAAAATGAGTATAATTAAAATATTGACATAAAGCTTCTATACCTTTGAGGTTTTAGATTTTTTCCCTGTAACATACAATTATACATCAATGTCTCAGTGAATCCTTCTAACAACAAAACCTTTTAATTTTCTCTGAGTTTTGTTATTTATGTTTGTTTAAGAGATTTGTTTATTTGTATCACCAATTTATGTTCCAACTTCAATAAGTCAATGTCATATATCAAATATTGAAACATAAGATAATATCAGTTTGTGCAAAGTTTCGTGCTCTAAAAATTTCTATGCAGACATTGCTTCAGTTAACTATGATTGATTTTTTCCCAATAAATTCGAATAATATCAAACAAACAGATTGAAAACCAACCTTCTGTATCACAAACCTTTATGATTCTGAACTAATTACATTGACTATCATGTTACAGGGGAAAAAAATATCTAAATTTGCTTAATTAGCATAATTTAGAATTACCAATCACTAGACACTTAATTGATTAACTGTTTCCTAGGTAATTGTTTTTTGTAATTGTTTTTGTCTTTAACATCCTTTTTTTTTTTTTTTTTTTTTTTTTTGTATTACCATATTAAAGAGAAATTTAATTTATTTCAAAATAGATAATTGGTGAAAAACTGAGTGAAAAAAATCCAAAACATATTAATAAAGGTCTTTTCTTTCTTTGATGGTCTCTTTCCGCTGGTTGCAATTGGATATGTATTTCATCGAACAATCACAATTACACGTACACTCAACATAGTTTTAGCCCTTCAAACGTTTTCAAGCATCATCCCTGATGACGTAGTTTCAAGTTTGCAATGATGTGTTATCCTTCATGCGTTATAACTTATGGAATTTGTTTGATACATTGGTATTTCAATTAATTTTTTGACATTGAAAGTAAAACCTGTCTCTTAAATTTTATACATAATTTGTATAATCGCAAAAGAATTTTGATTCCATTTTTTTCTTTCATCTTGGGCCACACAAAATTAATTTGTAGTTCTATGGAATTTTTTTTGAAAAAATAGAGGCGAGCAAGCGATCAAAATTTGAATGTATTTTTTAACACATTTTCTTCAGGCAAACAAAATTTGAATCTGGCAAGCAAGTAAAAAAATGCACAAAAAGATAATTATTGCAGGAAAAGGCAAAAAGGTTTAAAAATAACTGATAAAAGCAAAGAATATGCTGTTCTCGCAATCCCCCATCCAATATAGCAAATAATAAATCAACAAAGAACTGTTTAATAGTAAAACACTAGACAAATTGTTAAATTTACATTAAAAGCAGCCAATATATTAGATTTTGCAGAAAAACAGATGCGGAAGTTCACCGAAAATTTTAGACAGGCGGAAAACGATTTGAAAATGAAATTAATTTTATTTTAATTTTTAAGCGGTTAGCGTATACGCTAACCGCTTATTGGCATCGTGTCTTGCAGGAAGTAATAGGTCAAAGCGACTCCTAGCGGTAACCTTAGACCTTTGACCGAAGATTCCTACATGCTGTTTGGGGAGATATCTACTATGCCAAGCCTACTCCCGTCATGCCTTATGCCATGGCGTGTAGTTTCATTCACAAAACGCCTATGAATGAAGTGTTAAAGTAACTTTATGTTTACTTAGTGTCTCAACGATGACCTAACAGACCCCAGTGACAGTGTGCATGCATCCCGTGTAATATGGATTATAACACAGCAGCATCCACTGTTTTCATTGAGAACTCCGACATAAATAAGTAAGTTGTTGTAATCTAACTTGAGGTTTAAAATTTCAAAAGTTATATAATCAGACAGGGAAGATACAAAATAGTTAAACGAAGAAAGAAGAATTTTGTGGTTGGCTTGTCGACATCAATCGCAGAAATGACACATCACTGGATCCGATGGCAGATCATTTCATCACCGGTAGTATGTTATTAATTAACTGATATACTGTACTGGAATATATTTGTATATTGTTTTCTGTTTTCCTGCATTCAGCACTGCCAAAATTAAGCGAAAACGCCTATAATGACAGTGCCGATTTTGAAAACTTCTGTGGAAATTACTAAGTATCTCTAGTTCTAAAATGCACGTTTTTATTCGGCCCATACGACTGGAGTTAGCAACTCTACCATTTATCTGAAAACTGTTGGCAGTTTCACTTTTCTACGTGTTTCCTATAATTGAGAGAAAGGGAGAGAGAGAGAGAGTATAGTAATGGTGTTTTACGCTCAGTCAAATTCTTTAACTTATTTCGAAATGGTCAGTCAGTTCTGGGATGGTGGAGAAAACCGGAGTGCACAAAGAAAACCACCGACCTTTGTCAAGTGTACTGACAAACTTTCCACACTAGGATCTGTCTGAGGCACTGTGATCCGTAAGTGTGTGCTTTAGAACACTTGGCCACTGGGGCCCCTTACCTGTAATTGATATTTGTTCTTTGTGTAAACTCTAATGTCAGTTTACCAGGAAAAGAATTTATTATAATTATTATTTTTATTATTGTTATTATTATTGGTATTATTATTATCATTCAGGTAAACCATCTTAACTGTATGACTGATCAAATCCAGACTGGGCTCATACTAGTAAAGTAAACAACTTAACAGCGAGGAAGTCACAGAAGAAATGAAAAAGTCTAATAAAGACTTTGACAGGTATTAATAATTTGTAACAACTACTGGGATGTAGAGTGCTCATCCCATCATTCTTATGTGGAATAAAGTTTGTATACATACCATGGCTTATGGTAGAACAGCAATGAAACAGAACATTATTAGTTCATATTTTAAATTGCCATGCATAGTAAACAGGTTTTATGAAATAAAAAGGTCATGACATACACTAATGCTTTACACGGAAAAAATGTGGAGATAATAGACTTAGTCAATTTCACATCATTGCAAATTGCAAAATTTCTCAGTAAAGCTGGATAATCACAAATTATATTATAGAAAGCTTAAGTAAACATGTACAATTTACATTGGACTGTGAGGTTGTAAATACATTTTATCAAGAAAATTAAAAACTTTTTCAGAAGTTTTATTTTTACAGACAGATGAACTGTGTGTAAAACATGTCTGATTATACTTTAGCTTGAGAAATCTCAATTTAAGTAAAATATATTGCCACTTGCACAACTTTATAGCAGTAACACTAAGATTGACCACCTGGCAATTTGTTTTTGCTTCATCCAGTTATACCCAAAGGTCTTGAGATCCTTTTTCGAGTAAATGTGTATTTAAATTTTTAAAATTTGTTTTTGCCTCATCGAGTTATACTCAAAGGTCTTGAGATCCTTTTTCAAGTAAATGTGTATTTCAATATTTTAAATTTGTTTATTTTTTTCATTGAGTTATACTCAAAGGTCTCGAGATCCTTTTTCAAATGTGATATTCAGTATATTCTCAGGAATGTTAAGTATGATTTATTTTTTAACTCATTTTTTAAAAAAGTTATTATTTAAAAAAGTTTTTGTTTGTTTTTTTTTTTTTTTTTTTCTATTTTCAGAAATAACAGACTGAAGGAGCAACAAGCAAATAAAGACAGACATCATGCGTCTAAGGCCGTTCAGGATTTATTTGAAAAATCACAGTAGATCTGAACATGATACCATAAACCAGAATGCATCCTTATTTGTAAAAATGGACACCTTTGAACCAGACAAGATACAACACTTGAAAACACAATAACCATCTATTGACAAGAGTCAAATTGACAATGAAATGGATTCATAACTGAGAATGCCCATGATTATCAAAGCAAGGTTTTTTGAAAGTAAATTCTGCTAAAAGACAAATTGTGCTTTTTCTTAATACACAAGTGATATCTTTTCAGACATATTGTGGTCTGTTAAACATTACTTTTAAATATTCTTTTATATCCAATGACCATATGCCCTTAATAAATATACATGTATTTCCTTTTGTAACAATATAAAGATTAAGAGGATAAACCAAAAACATTAACATGAATTGGAACTTGTTTCTATTAGCAACATTTTTAGACACCTGAGCACATACCGGTAGTGCTCAAGTGAGCTATTGTGATGGGTCAATGTCCTTCGTGTTATCCTTTGTGTGTCGTGCGTCAACTTTTGCTTGTTAACACTCCAGAGGCCACAAATTTAGTCCAATCTTTATCAAACTTGCTCAGAATGATCTTCTTGACTAGCGCTAGCTCATTTTTATATATTGGCCATACTGGTTCAATAAAAAGGTTACTAGGTCAATTTATAGAAAAACCTTGTTAACACTTCTGAGGCCCAAATTTCAGCCTAATCTTCATCAACCTTGCTCAGGATGATGCTCTTGACAAAAGCTAGCTTAAGTTTGTTTAAGGATCATGTTGGGTCAATAAGTAGGTCACTTAGAGAAATTATAGAAAAACCTTTTTAACACTCCTGGGCCCATAATTTTATCCCAATCTTATCAGCTTTCTCAGAATGATCCTCTTGACAAAAGCTAGCTTAAGGATGTTTAAGGGTCATGTTGGGTCAATAAGTGGGTCACTAGGTCAAATTATAGAAAAGGTCCAATTTACTAGAATCAAGCTGAGTGTACATCATTTCAGGTTTTCAGGTGAGTGTCCAAGGCCTTCATGGTCCTTTTGTTTTTTATGTTGCTGTAAATAAAATTTTCTCCAGAAATTTCTTTTCATATTATTAAAGTACCCTAACATTGGGGCCTTGGTGGACAAGTGGTCTAAGTCACATGCCTACATCATTATGTTTGCTCAGTTGGTAGAGTGCTCGCTTTGTATTAGGGAGGTTCGGGGTTCAAAGTCAGACTGGGTCTGACCAATACTTGAAAACTGGTAGTGACCTTTTTTTGCCAAGCACTCTGCATTTAGTAATGAAAGTCATGAGGTTCTTCAGAGTAGACCTTAAAAACTGAAGTCCAGTGTCATGACAGGCATGGCACCCTACAGAACCCTCCCTGCACATTGCCCTAACCACACTGCAAAGGTAAACATTTCTGTCACTTTATGTACAGTTGGTGAGGTCTCGATATAAGTGAAATATTCTTGATTGGGACTTAAACCTCATTAGATGAAATTGAATCACATGCTCACAGATCAAAGTACATCTTACTGAATCCCACAGTGACAGAACCTAGGATGAGAAAGTTTTACAATTGCTTGTTGAAAGCCTTTGCCTATCTCCAGGCACTCCAGTTTACCCCATCAGCTTAGGACAGACTACCTTGCTAATTATGTGAAAGAATCAGTATCTTGACAAGGTTTAAGACACCATTTGTCTCTCCACTCTACTCCAGTATACCCTGAATAGAACTAGAGTAGGCAAATAATATCAGAAAACTAATGAATATTGGCTACTTATACAACAGACTGCATCATTATCACCTTTTCACAAACTAGGATGAATAATTATAGAGACAAACATGCAGCATTAGTTTTTCAAATTACTGATATCAACTTGTTTAGATTAACTTTCACAATACATTGTATTTTATTTTAGTTTGATAACAACCAATGAAAGTCATAATTTTTATTACAAATGCAGGAACAACTAATTGTAACAATTTCACTATGGTGTTACATTGTATGAACTCATCTACAGATTTATTTCATATAAACATTTTTCCAAATTGTTCCTTTCTTGAGTGGCATGTTATGTAATTTGGCTCTATTCAGCAAGTTTTATGCCTTCACTGAAGAAATTGAGTTCATACAAATAATCTAATGCATTAAATGAGAGGTTTGTTGGTTTTATTGCTGTTTAATCTTACATTAGCAATTTTCCAGCCAGTCATGACAAGAGGAAGTTAATTAATTTCTTAGGATAAATTAAAGAACAAGTTTGTGTATGTGAGATGTGCAAGCATGTTTTATTGTTTGCCATACTCAGTGATTTTCACATGCTAGCTCAAAGAGTCAGTCTGCTTTATACAAGCACCCAACTCTTATTCACATGATGTCAGTGTGTCAACCATCGGTGCTCTCTCCTTAAGTTTAATTCTTATAATTGACCTTTTGTTTTTTTTTTTGTTTTTTTTTTTTTTGGAAAATTGCAATGCAGGCATTATTTTTGATGTATTGAGACATTTTTGTCTGATGGAAGCAAAAACCACATGTCAAGGTCGTGTCATTTTGATTACCTGAGCTTTAAAATGCTATATCATGACTAAGTTTAAAGATTTTGACATGGAAGATAACCTTTTGATGTTTTTTTATTTGGAAAATTGCAATGCAGGCATTACTTTTTGATGTATTGAGACATTTTTGTCTGATGGAAGCAAAATCCAAATGTCAAGGTCATGGCATTTTGATTACCTGAGCTTTAAAATGCTTTATCATGACTAAGTTTAAAGATTTTGACATGGAAGATAACTTTTTGATGTTTTTGCAGTGCTCTCTGTAATTGAACCAGATCAAAGATCATGAGTGATAAGAAATAAGATGTTGGTCTTCCCGTATTTAGGTGCTTAGTTTAGATATAAGACATTACTTCATAATTACTGAATAAGATTTTTTGTTGAGAGATATTTTGTTACTTTCAATAAATATTCATTTTGTTTATTGCAGCTTACAAAATGTCTTAAAGTGGATTTTATTTTGTATCAAAACACTTTCACTGGTCATTTTCTTTCAGATGCATCTATTTGATCCCTTATTTTGAAATAAAACTGAGGAATGGGGTAATGGTGATTTACATACTACCACAATCACAGTTAACAGTCTAGTCAAATGGGTTCTGATCTAAAACTGATTACAACATCATACATTTTGTTACAAATGTAACGTACATATTTACAAAAAGCTAAGGGTCAACCAAAACCTCATCAAAAGGCTGTACATTTTTTTGAGAAATTGAATACCGCCAGGTACTTTTTTGAAAGTGGGATAATCAAAATGTATCTCAACTTTCAGAGCTACCAGGCTAACCGCTTTCCAGTACTTTCAGTACTTTGATTAATTTTAGAAGCGAGCGGGTCCGATGATCTAAAAATAAATTTGTCATAGCCTAATAAAACTTAGGACTCAAAACTTAAAACAATCAATTAATTATTTTAACTTTCGTCAAAAGGCATATTGATATTTTGGAATTAAAAGCCGTGATTTTTTCTTAGTATTTATTCTAAATATTCAAAGCAATTGTATTTGATTGACTCAGGTGTGAAATCTTTATATAAATTTTGTTAGCGAAACCAAGTCCATCAGTTTTATTCTATATATTCTGAATATTAACGACATATTCGATATCTGTTAATATCTCTCATTTATCACAACTAATAACAATATTGTATAAGGCTTTAGTGGTTTTTCATGGATTTTATTTAGTCAAACATTGCTAATTGAAAACTCCATCACGACATCATAGAAAACATATATTTACAATAAAAATCTTCTATAATAACAACAGGACCTGTATTATGAGTACAACAATAAATATAAACACACAGAAATCAATCAGTTTTTTTTTTTTTTTTTTTTTTTTTTTTTTTTTTTTTTTTTTTTTTTTTTTTTGAAAAATGTTACACTGACGCAAATTAATGGATTTAAAATAAAATTTATGGAAATCAAATACATGTAATGAAATTAGACAATTAAATGTTTTCATCTTGAATAAGTCACATGTAACGAACTTTTTACATTACATAACCAGTTTTATTAAAATATTATCTGATTTTTTTTTTAATTCAATATTTATTTGTCATCATTTCAATAAAAACGTTTATTGCATACTTATTGGTAGAATGGACATAAGCGTAGTTGTTAGAATTATTCGTCTATAGAATTCTCATTACAAATGAACGGAAATGATCAAACAGTTGAAGTAAAACGACCACGTAAAGAAACGATATTCCGGAAGCTAAATCAAAATCTTAAATATTATACATAGGAACGAGAACAATCAACAGAACTTGGTGCTTTTAAATGATACCGGGTTTATCTATAAAACAGGCGGCACTAGTCTTGAATTTCGAAACCATCATGTGCCAAATAAAGTAGAGTTATTGAAACAAAATAAATGTCTTGACGCTACTCCCTTGGTGACTTTGAGGTAGGGTAACCATAACGAGTGCGTGGAGTCGTGGGTAACGCATACACAAACTGTTCTTGTATTAATTCGCAGGGATTCATACATTTGCTCGTCGCAAAAAAGCTGATAAACTGCTTCGCTGATGCAACGTTAAACAACATTAAAACCAATGTTGTTAACAATTTCTAACAAGAAATCTGAATTTTAAAAAAAGATACCGAAATGTTTCTAGGGTGTCATATCAGTCTTTTATATATATATATATATTCATTCATTCATTCATTCATTTATTTATTTATTTATTTTTCGGGGGGGGGGGTAGCTTCATGGAACTTGAACATTGTTAGCATTGAAACATGTTAAAATAGCATGGGCTATATACATGTATATATATGTATTTGCCACTGCAAAATTTTAATGCAACATCGCCATTATTATAAGATTTAGAATTTTAGCATAACGTATAGCTTTTAAAATATAGTGACAAATACTACTAAAGGATCCATCCTATTTATTTTTTTGTTTATTAATAAAAATATTATTATTATTATTATTGTTGTTGTTGTTGTTGTTGTTCTCCTTTTTCTTCTTCTTCTTCTTCTTATTATCATCATCATCATCATCATTACTGTTGTTTTTCTCCTTCTTTTTCTTCTTTTTTTCCCCTTCTCTTCTTCTTCTTCTTCTTCTTCTTCTATTTATTATTATTATTATTATTATTATTATTATTATTATTATTATTATTATTATTATTGTTGTTGTTGTTGTTGTTGTTGTTGCAAGATAATGTTAAAAGAAACCGGATTCTATATACATGTATTTATTTATAAATTAAAAAAGCATCACTTGTACATAAGTATACACACAGAACTCATAGCACTTAGATTTTATATGTATTTGGTATATCCTGGACAGGTTAATGAGTTGAGTAATGGTGTTTAACGTCCCAGTCAAGAATATTTCACTCAAGCTCAAGCCATACAAATGAGGATTGTTACTCAGAATATCTATAAGTTAATATATAGTTTCTATAGTTATAGAAATAAATGCTCAAGTAATAATTATATTATATTATATGTGGGTAATTGTTATAAAGTCAGTAGTAATTTTTTTATAAACATTTGCAAGATGATCAGACAATGTTTAGAATAGTATGACAATATAATTTACATACGTTCAAAATCCTGCTTTTTACAGATACACCAGTGATATCGATCACAAGGAATCAGAATTATCGACAAGCCACTGTCTCTTATCGATTACAAAAGCTATAAATAAGAAAATCTAGCGGAAAAACTAAAAACAGTAAAGATCTATGTACACGGACCGATGTATTGATAATGCTCGCAGCTTCTGAAGCATAATTTTAGAATATTAACTTTTTTATCTGAAGAATTAGGTGAACCTATTAACATAAAAACAATTCGAGAGCACAAAGTTATATTTGTCGTAATTTTACGATAACAGTGAACAATCTCCATTAAAAAAGATGTTGTAATCATATTTAAAAACAAAAAGTTTATATATATTATTTTATAAAAGTTGACAATTTTATGAAATGGAATTTAAAAGATAACATAAATAATTCTGATAAAAATTGACAAATTTATAAAATGAAATTTCTGAATTTCATTGCCTTGCTTTTAATATCGCCTGTCTATTGTTTTGGAAGTGAAATGCGATCTTTATATGGTATCCATCTACAAGGGACAGAAATACAAGGGAGTACCATAGATTCTCATTGGGTTTACTCGTGGGTGAGTAACAGTTTTAATTCACATTTTTTACAATCTATAAATAGTTCCCACACAAAGACGAGAATTTAATTATTCAGTCTTATTATTATCATTATATTTATTATTATTATTTTTTTTTTTTTTGGAAATTTATTTATTTATTAATTTTTCGTTTGTTTGTACCTGAAATACTTTTGTGATTAAATGCAAAATTTACCAATTTAAATTAAACTTTTAGGCAGGATGTTAAAAATACAACGAAAATTCTAATTCTAGATCAAACTTAATTTACCTCGAAAACTCGGACGCGATTTTGATAGTTCGAAGAACATCTGTGTATTTTCTAATAAATTTAAGGGCGTCATTTATTTGTTCTGTTTCAGTCATCACTACAATCTGGATGAAAATAGATATTACATGATGAGTAACGCCAATTTTTTTTAAAAAATATTATTAAAAGAAACATGTATTATATCATAAAATCAATTTATCTACTTATGTTTGTTTAAAATAATTGAAATTATTATTGCCAACAAATTTTAGCTAAATATTAGGTAAATATTAGAAGGAGTCAGTGTTTCTAACATACATAAATAACAATTGGACTTATTTTTGGCAAATGGCAAACGGTTTTTTTCTTATCACTTTGCTAATATTGATATAAAAAGATCTTATAAAAATTCTTAGTAATCTGTAGAAAAAATTTAGTAAACTAAATGGTATCTTTGGTATAATTGAAATAGCTCACCTTTGAACCGGTAAAAACAGTTCTAGAAGAGTATTTGATGGTTAGACGATTATATGTAATATTGTAGATCATGAAATGCCTCTGTCGTTTATAGTAATTTGTTAACGACTAACACTTGTTATGACTATAAATTAATTTTTAATTATTTTTTTTCAATATTTTTTTAATTTTTGAAAATTATTTTTATTATTTTTTAATTGTTTACAAATTTAATTGTTCGTTGATAACCGAAAAAAAACTGTTTAACATTTTTCCAGACACGTGCAGAGCCATGCAAATATTCCTCTTATATCAATTTGCAAATCATGCAAATATTTTTACCAATGATATTTATAAAAGTGTGAAGTTCATTAGTTTCAAATGCAGTTTTTTATAGCCCCACCTTTGCAAATGTAAAATAATGCATCTTTAACAATAAAAACTAAAGTTTCGGATGATATTCCATTCGTTTTTCCTTGATACTTTATTCAAATTTTGTTGTGAAATTTTCATTTATACTTGTGATAAAGTCCGTAAGTTTGTTCGGTAAGCCATGATAGCAAAGGTTAAGCGGAAATACTTTAATTTGTGCCCAAAAAAGTGACTCCAACAATCTGCATTTCTGATTCTTACAATATATTACATAGTAGTAAAAGAAAAAATTATTCAACTTTTATATGTAATGATTATACCTGTCTTCACCAAAATATTTTTCCTATGTTTTGGCCATATAGTTTCGATTTGAATTTTACAGTTGCTATGGAAACGGGTTAATATAAGCCTTTTTAGGCTTGTTCCTGGATCCTTTTCTATGTGATTGTATGTTGGTTTATATGCTATACAATGCTCTTTTTTGAGAATAAAATATTGTTTAAACTAAACTAAAAAATTAATCAAACGTGCTTAATATATCGCAACGTAAATAACAAACACGGATGAATAAAATCAATTACAACACAAACCTTAATAGTCCGACAGCACCGAAAATGTTCCGATTGAATAACATGTGTTTGTGTTAGGACAATAATTATGAATTAGGTCAAATATGATATGTTCCTGTTCAACACAATATGTATGTCAATTACGAGTAAATATAGTATAGCTTGTTCTCACTATGGGGAATTTTTACAGCGAAGCAAACTGCTTATAATTAAATTGTTGACTCAAGGATATTGCAAGCCTAGGCCTATCAAGGCCCTTAAAAAGTTTTATGGCCGTCATCACAATATTGTTGATAAGTATGTAGTCACTGTATCCAAACTTATATACTGGATATATTTGTTCCTTTCATTCTCAAAATTGACTTTGCACGTGACGGGTGTAGCTAGCTAGTCAGGACGTGCTTACCCTTCCGAAGCACCCGACCTCACTTCCTTGATGGAAGTTTAAGTGTATAACTAAATTTGTCAGTTTTTAAAGTTTTAAATTTTTTTATTTATTTATTTACCTTTTTTTTTTTTTTTTTTTTTTTTTTTTTTTTTTTTTTTTTTTTTGACTGGTATGTTTGTGTTTTATTATAAATAAAGTTTTTTTTATAATTTAATTGAAGGTCATTCACAATTATAAATTTATATATATATGCTACAGACAGAAAAATGAATTGTATACTTAGCCAAATTTCGAATTTTTCAATTATTTAAAAAAAACTCACAATAAAATAATATTCCTTGTTTAATTTCGTATCTATTGTTTTTAAATCAAACAAAATTATTCAGTCAAATTACACAGGAAAACTCTAAGCCTAAATTTAAAAAAAATTGCAAGGACCCCCTCGACATTTAAAAAGAACTTTGAATTTAGATATATGATACACACGTATGACTGAAAATGACTTAAACAACCCTCGATTTCAGTTGCCCCTTCAATAAAATTCAATGGTTCATATGCTTTAAACTTTTAATTGCTAACTGTAGTTATTTAAACTATGTTCTTAAGCTTGCATTTTTCAAATCCTGTACATTTTGTACTGTATATGGGCAAATAAATAAAACTTTTAAAATCTAAAGCAAAAATGAACCTTTTCGAAGTGCCTATTCAATGGGATCACTGGTTGTTAAAACAAATTAGGCAAATAGAGCATTATAAATTACACGGTACTGTCTATACTATCTTGCTTCGTGAAAGAGAAGTCATGGTTAAAACTTTTCCAACGTGCTTTGTACTGTGCAAAAGTCCTCTGTTGCTGCACCCGATCAGCATTAGATAAGAATTAGTCTTATGTACAGTTGTTGAAATTCGCGCTCATGTGTGTGTGTGTGTGTGTGTGTGTGTGTGTGTGTGTGTGTGTGTATTGTTTCGTTGAATCTGACCCTGTGAAAAGTTTTGCAGCTGAAACGTAATATATATAATATTATATAATTCGTTCAAGTTAAATCGTTTTTGATTGTAGGTACAATGTGTTTCTTTATGTTTGGATACATCAGGATGTGTGGCTGTATCGTTTAACTGTGGCGTGTTTCTGCATAAAACAGAAATATGCCAGTTGAAATCAGCATTTAATAACACTGTAATATTCCAGCAAATGTGCAGTATGGTGCCATATGAGGCTCTTTACAAACCGTTTGACTCTCAAATAACATTACATAATGTATCAGAGATGACGTCAGAGACTACGTCAGGAATGACATCCCAAATTATTTTAGACATGACATCGCAAGCTAATTCGGGAATGACTTCACAATCTATGTCAGAGGTGACAACACAAACTATTTTAGAAATGACATCACAAGATAATGCAGGGATGACATCGCAAGAAAATTCATGGATGACATCACAGGATGATTCAGGGATGACATCACAATCTATGTCAGAGGTGACAACACAAACTATTTTAGAAATGACATCGCAAGATAATGCAGGGATGACATCGCAAGAAAATTCAGTGACGACATCACAAGATAATTCGGGGATGACTTCACAATCTATGTCAGAGGTGACAACGCAGACTATTTTTGAAATGACATCACAAGATAATGCAGGGATGACATCACAAGATAATTCAGGGATGACATCACAATTTATGCCAGAGGTGACAACACTAACTCAGTCACAAATGACACCAAGTCTAACAACGGATATAGTGACTACTGCGACCAATAATCAAGTAAGTTGCTTTAATGATTTGTGATACAGATGTTTAAATCTTACAAAAATGAAAAGGTTCTAAAATATTTCTGACGTATGCATAAAGATCTAAAAAGTTTTTGACAAAATGGAACTCCTCCGAGCTCAACGTGATACCTCATAGCGTTTGTGCGGGATAATTATTTCTAATGGCAATGGAATCGCCTTAAGTGACGTTTTCCCGTTATAACGACGTTTTTTCGGGAATATTTGATGTATTATCTATTTAATACTACACAAACGTTAAGAGGTATTGATAAACTGACGAGTTCGTTCTATTGTGACATTTTTTCATACCATTTGTAAAGTTTACTTTTTGTTTGTATAAGGCACACGTCAGCATTTAATGATTTAATTCACAACTATTTGAACAGTCTTGCAAGTTTTAGCTTCGTTATCCACTGTGATCTGTAAATATTTTAGAATAAATCTTATCATTATAATTTATCTGTCAAAATATTTGTTTCTTCCTCGACTCAATGTATCAATTTACAGTTTTATGCTCATTAAAAAGTGAAATTACCGATAATTCGAAAATAGAATAGCTTTTGAGTTGACAAGCATATTGTAAAGCATATTTACGTAACAATTTACTTATCCTTTGAGTTGACAAGCATATTGAAAAGCATATTTACATAACGATTTACTTATCCTTTGAGTTGACAAGCATATTGAAAAGCATATTTACATAACGATTTACTTATCCTTTGAGTTGACAAGCATATTGAAAAGCATATTTACGTAACAATTTACTTATCCTTTGAGTTGACAAGCATATTGAAAAGCATATTTACATAACGATTTACTTATCCTTTGAGTTGACAAGCATATTGAAAAGCATATTTACATAACGATTTACTTATCCTTTGAGTTGACAAGCATATTGAAAAGCATATTTACATAACGATTTACTTATCCTTTGAGTTGACAAGCATATTGAAAAGCATATTTACGTAACAATTTACTTATCCTTTGAGTTGACAACCATATCGAAAATCATATTTACGTATCGATTTACTTATCCTTTTTTAAGTTTGAGTGTTATCTATTTTAAATTCATATGATAAAATGTGTTGTCATTTGTATTTAAACCTTAATATTAAATCAAGTGTGACATACATATGACGTCATCAGTTTCTTCAAAAGTTAGAGCAATAACGCATAGTCGTAATTACAGAAATGATATACTGTAAACACGAAGAACGAAGAGTAACAAAAGGGCAACTTGGCTTCAGAACATTAGTTCAATATTTGTAGAGTAGACAAAATTACATGTTTTATTTTTTGTTTGTTTTGCTTTTTGTTATTGGTCTTAACTGTCATACTTGTTCTATTTTAAGCTTTGAACACAGATACTATGCATATGTGATAGAGCGTCTGCCTCGAGAGCGGGAGGTCAAGGGTCATACATAGAACTTTAATTTTGGGATACTGCTTCCTCGCCTGGCACTTTGCATTATGAACAAAGAGTATCGTCTGGTTCACAAGATGCCAGGATAATGGACTGAGGGAGTAGTATGCTTACCTGTGGCATTCCGACTCGGTGAGCTAGCGCCTTACAAAAAAGTCGCCTCGAAATCGCGCTATTCACCACAGACAATAATACACACTTGCACATCTCACACATATATGACCTTGTTCTTAGATTAATCCATAACCTTGCTCTTGTCGCGAATAGCTAAAAATTGTTGATGCAACGTTAAACAACAACAACAACTCTAAATGCGTGATCGTTTTTATTTCACAGGGATCAATTCTTGCTGTAATAGAATCATTACAAGATATGTGTTTTGTTGGATCCACCTATGATATATCAATACTTACTCCAGATGGTGTTTATATCTATGATTCATACCTGGACCTCGAATCTGGACCATGTAGAGGACCAGAGCCATTCTCAACCATCTTTACCGGATATCCAGGACTACCAGACATATCTCTAGTATCTTCCATTTTGTCTTACCAAGTCAACGTTATCGAACTGTATGCAAGTAAGTCAACACAAAGTGAATTTGGAACCAAGGAATATTGCAGGACATCATTGGTACTACCAGTGTTGGTACTTCACTTTCGCGAAGCGTATGTCATGTGTCGTTATTTTTAGTACCGGACAATTGTGCTTCTATTGCAAGGATTGAATACTAGTAAGAGTGATAACACTTAGGTACTCACTGGAAGTTTTATAGCTGATGGGCTAAATCGTCCTAATTTTTCAGTTGTTTACCCTCTCTCTCTCTCTGTCTCTCTCTCTCTCTCTCTCTCTCTTCTCTCTCTCTCTCTCTCTCTCTCTCTCTCTCTCTCCACAGCTGGGGCATAAAACTGTATTTAACAACACTTATACATGTACCTTCAAGAAAGATGGATAAGGTTTATTATATGAAAAAATGCAACCGAAATACAGTTGATCTGTAGATCTTAAGGATTACATGATTACTTTTAGTGATATCATTTCGTTTTAAGGGCTGAAAGTAATCAGAGTAGACGGAAGGTTACAAAAAATTTCGTTTGATAACTAACGTATTCCATTAGTATTTGGGTCATTAATACATATGGTTGTAGAAAATGAGTGCTCTGCTAGAAACATAGCTAATTAGGTAAACTTTTTTATCTTGTTTACCTAATTAGTTATGTTTCTAGCCAACCAATTATTTTCCAGAACCATGTTTTAATGACCTAAATACTAATGGCAAACTATCTCTGGTTTTGTTGAGGGTTTTCATCTGATTGTCATTCTGAATGTTCATATAATCAATAATTCTAAAGCAGTTATCACTGGTTTGTTATATCTTGAGTATACGAAAAGTAATATCCTGAATTGAACGTTTAAACGCATATTTGATCATTGTTTTATCAAAGTTTTAACATTTCCAACCATTTCATTTTGATGCTCTCTTTTTGTTGTTACCAGTATAAATATAATTTTACTGTATAACAAATTTCGAAATTAATAGGTGCATGCCTCGGCTGACTAAGAAATATTGTTTGCATCAATATAAATATATGAGTTATTTGAAAGTATAATGATTCGTTTTTTTTAATTTTCACAATTTTGTTATCCATTTGTTTGCTTTTAGATGGAAATGTTTACCGGTGGATGGCAAGTAGCACTCATGTAACAAAACAAACTGGATTCCCAAAACCCATCATGAATCACATTGGAAGCATCGGTGGTTCTTATCCAGATAACCCAATGTGGTCCATATATCGTGGAAGAAATGGTGAACAAATGTTCTTCTATCAAGATGGGATATACTATATGTATTGTTATCAAGGCTGTACGTCACAGCAGTTTAATTTAGGCGATGTCATACTTGACCAAAACAATAATAATTTAAACGTGTGGTCATCTCTACCGCCAGATGTCGTTTCTATCTGTTCAGTCGACAATCAACATTTATTTTATTTGATATTTGATAAATACAACAACTACTTTTTATATCAGCTTGATAACGCAGCTAATCCCGCCATAACCGTGACTCCAAAAGGACAAGTGCAGTTCTAAACCAAAACAAGCTGTGAAATTACTTTAAATAGTACGGTTCAATGTAGTGCTATGTGCTTTTTTAATTGCTATATACGAGGAGATATTTGAAAAAAGCAAATCACAATGACGTTTTGTTTAGACAGTTTTTAAGTAACTAACTTAAGGATTGGTTTTAAAAGTTTCGAATCATCATTAATTTTCCATTAATTAACAGAATCTTTAAGCATTTTTTAAAGTACTTAACGATATATTTATATTGAAAAAATTTTTGACAGAATGGTATTTGAATATTCATTATTCCATATTGTGTTAATTGAAATACATGAAATTAGATTTGTCAGTGTTACATCAACCTAAAAGAATCACCAATGCAAATCAATAGAAAGAAAAGCGATAAATTTACAGGTGAGAAGTGAAATAGAACATAAGTAAGGTATTGGGTACAGACTTTTAAATGAAAGCAAAGAGTATGTACAAAAAACATGATTAAACATAGAAAACGGATTACGTGCATATAAAATTTCGTGAAAATGCGTGAAAATATTTAGTATTACCGATTTATTTGAACTTGGTTTTACAAAAGGCTAAACATATTAAGTGTTGATAAATAAAGTGAAGACCTAATAAATTTATGAAACACCATACTATATAAAAACAGTGATGACTGTTCTTTCGCCAAGCACTCGGCATCACAAAATAAAAGTCACGGTTCTTTCGGATGGGAACTTAAAATAAACGAGGTCCCGTGTCACGATAGGCGTGGCACGATAAAAAAAACCCTGAAGTATAATGGCATTAGCGCAACTCACAGGCAAAATTGCTGCACTTTCACCTATAGCTGGCGACGTCTCGATACAAGAAAAATAAACAGCATTATTCTTCTCTACTATATAAAACATTAATCTTAGTCTGTACTGTGTAATATGTTTTAATTGATCTATGGCGATTCGTCCGTATCTATCAAACTGTTTATAGATAAGTCAGTTTTAAATCCAAAAATGAACCGTAAATAAAAAGGCCACCTTTCAGGGCGTCCAAAATTATCGTCCGAGAAGAAACGTTGTTTCTGCTGAAGTCACGATGGAGGAAGATGCAACGTACACCTTTTTCTAAAATAGTTTCACAGTATTTTACAGTGGTGTATATATGGAATTTTAACAAAGCTTCATAATTGTTTGCACTTGTTTAACAGAGGAACAAATAGCACAGCAAGTAGATAATTGTGTTAAAATTAAATATTGCCAATGTAAAGCGTTAAACGAGTACGAAGTAACATGGAAAGAATAATAAGCAGTTAATAAACAATAAAAATACAATAGTAGTGTTGTCCGGATTTTGTCTGAGGCCGGTAAAATTATGGTCAAGTTTGTCTGAGGCCAGTAAATTTATGGTCCGGATTTTGTCTGAGGCCAGTAGAATTATGGTCCAGTTTGACTGAGGCCAGTAAATTTGTGGTCCAGATTTTGTCTAAGGCCAGTAAATTTATGGTCCAGTTTGTCTGAGGCCAGTAAATTTGTGGTCCAGATTTTGTCTGAGTCCAGTAAATTTGTGACTGGAATATATAATACAGGCGTGTAAAAGGATGTTAAATTTGTGTAGTAGAAATAAAGTTTTATTGACATATGCCATTTTTGAATGTATTTTATAATTAAAACAATATGACAGAATTATACATCTAAAGTATGATAATGGATTTTCTCACCCAAGTAGTAAAGTAGCACACTTTATTCGTTATGAGAGGAAATTACTTTGGGACATTCTTCCTAACTTTCACAAAATATAATCAGTTATTTTTTAATTTTTCTTATTTTTTATTTTTATTTTTTATTTATTTTTTTAAATTTTTATTATTTTATTTTATTTTATTTTATTTTATTTTATTTTATTTTATTTTATTTTATTTTATTTTATTTTATTTTATTTTATTTTATTTCATTTCATTTCATTTTATTTTATTTTATTTTATTTTATTTATTTCTTGTAACCTACTTTGAAAAAGACATTCGAATTCGTTGATGGTTGGTAATACTCTCAAGATACACTGACGAAAATAATTGCTGGACAGTTATGGAAAATTGTGTACATTAGAGAGATGCACTTTGTATGATTCGAATAAATTAAAAAGAAAAAAAAGGGGAAAAAAGAATTTTCCTATTTTTCATTTGTTATTTAATTGTTCTCATGCAATCAACTTGTTATTGATGATTTATTGGGAAAAAAGAAAAAGAAAATAATT
Organism: Tegillarca granosa; assembly: GCA_029721355.1. NCBI lineage: Eukaryota > Metazoa > Mollusca > Bivalvia > Arcoida > Arcidae > Tegillarca > Tegillarca granosa. The sequence continues at coordinate 40,086,753 of CM056597.1, read as the reverse complement.
ACATATATTTTAATGTTTGCATGCGCTTCCTGTATTGTTAGGATCATAAATTAAGCGTTAAACTGTTTAGATTTAGCTAATTTCCTGGAAAAAAAACCTATCATAACACGTGTTAGCTTGGAATAGCTATGGTTGTCATAGGGTAAATACCATGGACTAATCAATTAATTTTTACAAATAGACTGTATCAAATATGTTGTAATCATTGTTGAAAACACAGAAAGTGGATAGAATCCCATGACAATAAATCACATTGCTACAAAAACCATCGATTTTATAATGTAATTTTAACTTTATGGTTCTTTTGGAATCATGTTCAACATTCAGCTTCAAGCAATTGTGTCCGGATTTCGTAATGTTCAACGTTTAAATTTATATTAAAGATTATATTTACCCAATGATCGTTGATGTTTTGAATTTCGATTATACAAATTTATGTGACGCCACTGGAATGTAACAGCCATGTTGCTTGACTACGTTGTCACGTTGCTATGGATTTTCGGAAGGTGAATTTACTATAATTGCTGGTCGCGCACTGCATACCAATTGTTGTCAGATGGTGCGGTAAGGATCAGTATTGAGCTTTTTTTTTCATTTTCACGTTAAATACATTAAAAATGCTTTATGACAGATCCATAAAAAAGATAGAAAAAAAAAATAAAAGGATAAGCAAACGTGATCTGTTATTTGTTTTCCATGCTGTATACGGCGGAAATTTTTCATTTTTAAACATCTGTGATTTAAGTTCAATTGAATCTTAAACATAGATATGAGAAATTCTATCTCGAGTTAGTACTTAGACATGTGAAATGAACAGTTTTATCAACTTGTAAATTTTCGTTTGATATTGTTCATTTTGTGAAAGAATTCAAAAGAAAAAAAATACTCAAACAGGATTTAAAACTGCAATCAAAGAGATACAATATCCGAGTTATCGGTGTGCGGGTGGTATAAAGCACGTGCATGCGGATCGCAGCGCCTCATCAAAGCATCGCCTAGGATCGAACCCTACTCAGGAAGTTCCTTGTGTGAGAAAAATTGTCCGCGCGTTCGCTTGCCGAAAGTAGGTTTTCAAGGTACTCCGTTATCTCCTTCCTCTGAGAAGTGAACGCCTCGATTAAATGATGAAATCGTGACTTTGGCTTAGAACACAATCACTCTATGATAATAATTATTCTTTCTCTAGATATCTTGTTGGAGGCAAAGGTTGAATGATGTTTATGGCGACAAAACATCACAATGTTAGCAATTGCATCATTTGTGTTTTTATTTTGCAATCGAGATATTGTTCAAAAAATGTTCTTTTTATACCAGCCACTTGATGACGATATTAATCTGTGTTTCTTGCATTTTTGTTTTATTTAGAAGTTAATGATGTCATTTACGATATCAGAAATAATTTTTATTTGTAGTTGAGGATGATGTTTCTTATGAGATCGGAAATAACAGTCATGCAAATTTGCAAGTTTCAAAAAAATTCTCGGTTTCTGTTTTTTAATCAGAAAATTGAATCCGGTTTACAAAGCTGAAGTTATGTAGTTTTTTATGATCCGGACGGTGAAATGCGTCCGGTTTTTAAGAATTCACAGGATCCGGTTTATCAAGGTTTTTATCGTAAAGAATAAAGAAGGGAGTAAATTGGGACAAGCACACACGTCCGGTTTTCGCAGGATTCCGGTTTTTCCAAGGTGTGGTTTTCACAAGTTTCACTGTACATGCATAATCTGCCAATGTTAATTTTCTCATAGAATTTGACAAAATTGTGTCTAGTTGATCAATTAAAAAATACTTTTATACATTGTATTTCCTAATTAATATCAATTTATATTACGACTTAAAGATAAGAAATGAAAAATTTTCGCTCACTTCATAATTCCATGGTCCCAAATGAAAATATGGATCGCTTACCTTTGGTCATACACGTGTAGTGACCTCAGAAGAATCTTATAGTTATATAACATTCTATTTTTTCTATTGGCGTTTTTATAAATCATGAAGACCAGACTAATTAAAACTAATGACATTAAATCATATTATTTGAACTTTCTTTGGCAGTACAAACTGTATTTCCTTGTGAAGCGTTTTTATTTCAGCATATGTTAAGAGATATGATCACTGGGTTCATGCCGTGACCTTTTGTCTTTTAATTCAATTCCTAATACCTACATTGTGTATTGTTCATGGTAAAGCCAGCAAGTCATAATGGTATCCAAGATTTCCTACTTGATGTTATTAGCAGTTTTTGTTTTTATAGGACCAACATCAGCCGCTACTGAGGAACTTAATGAAAATGGTAAGACTATGCAGCAATATAAAATGATGTAATTTATATAAAATGTTTCGTTAATCGTCGTAAATGAAAGAGAAAATTGGCAGTGGAAAAGCAAGATCTATCAATATGTTAAAGATCGATTAATTTTCCCCAGTGCCTCATTTCACGTAATTTGAGTTTCTGGCCCTAGTTTTACAAACATTCCTTAACTAAGATTTTCCTTAACTTAACTTTATCTAATAAACATATCTAATGAAACTAAACACAGACGTTAAACTTTTTAAGTGATCTTCAAAATGACACTTTAAATTCTCGAAAATCCACACGATTGACCAAATTATCAAGAATTTAAATTTGCCAGAATTAAGTTAAGGAAAATCTTAGTTAAGGAATGATTGTGAAACCGGCCTGGTGATATTTCGCTTCATACGTTTGAATTTCTGTTAAACAACTTGATCTAAAATCGAACTCCTATTTTTTGTCTTCAATCTTTGGTTTATGTAAGTATAGAGAATTGTGCTCATATTTTTATTTTATTTTATTTCATTTCATTTCATTTCATTTCATTTCATTTCATTTCATTTCATTTTATTTTATTTTATTTTATTTTATTTATTTTATTTTATTTCATTCAATTTCATTTTATTTTATTTTATTTAGATTAATTCTATTTATTTATTTATTTATCTATTTAATTTTTTTGGTCATCTGACAGAATGTTTTCCTAAGTTTCCTAAAAATGTAAATGTAAAAATTGGTATTTGAGAAGGACTAGTGTTAGAAAATTATACCATATTTATTATAACTGAAACCCTGAATTTCAGAGATTGTAGCTACATTTTTGAAAAACTGAAAATCATCATTTTAATATGATGTACTATGTGTGTACAGTGTCAGTCATTGGTAAAAAATTTATTTTTTAAAAGTCTGCACACTCAATAAATTTTTCTTAAGAACTAAAAAATTTCTTATATCCATCAACTTCGTCTTTGAAAAAATAAGAATTTTAACGGAGTATGCAAATTAGGTGTTTTAAATCAATTCTGCGAAACTCATTTCCTCTAAAGCCGCTAGGTCAAATGGAACCGAATTTATTTACTATCGATCCTTTTAATTTTTTTCTTCTTTCTTTTTTTGGTATGTACATTAAAACTTGTAAGCGACATTGTAGCTGTCCGAAATCCAAACTAGCTGCCGCTACTATAAATAGTAAAAAGATGATAAGATAATAGCCATTTCCTCATTGAGTGTTTGAGTTCACATTTAAAATTACAACTGATTGCTATCACACACACACACACACACACACACACACACACACACACACACTTAATATAAAATATTTGCAGTGGTCAGATTATCACCATTTTATTAAGAACCATCCAATTTTTTTTTATTATATAGCAGTATATATTTCATAAAAATAAAACGTTAAATTCCGAGGCGTAGGCGTGCAATATATATCGATATTTGCACGCAAACTTTGTTCCGGTTCGAGGTCTCCTGAACAATTTTTTTTATATTGCACACTTCGTCACGTGACACTGTCGTCTGAAGCAACTTTTTTTTCCAAATATGATATTGCACTAGTTCTTATATCAATATATTAGAACTGGTGCAATATTTGTGTATTTTGAGACAAACATGGTATTTTCAGATGAAATACAAATGGGAAGCAAATGAAATATATTTTGCTATATAATAAAAAGGGTTTTAACTGATTTTATGAAATATTGTTCCAAGTAAGCTCATGCAATTGTCGAGTCAACTCGGGACAGCATTTCGCAATATCAGTTCAATAACCCTATATTTATTATTTAATTCTTAATATCTATTTCAGATATGAAATCTGTCTTAGAGAATTTAAAACAGAGACGATTTTTGGTAAAACCAAGTCCTAGTTCTCACATTGCCAATCATACTGTAGAATTACTTATTTTTATTGATTACCAATTTTATTCCAGGTATGTTTTATATAGGTAAACTATAAAATAATCACTAATATATAGGCTTAAATAACCCATGCCAAGAATCAAATATCAATATCGTGCTATTATATTTGTTTACCAACTTTTTAAATTATCCACAATGATTTTATCTCGATGAATAAGTAAATCAACATAGAGTCTATGTCCATTACATAATTCACTTGTTATTTCTTAATGGGAAATCATTTTCAAATTTTATTATTTTTAAAAAAAATATTTTTTCATACAGCATATAAGGATAACAAACAATTATGGCATTACAATTAAATTTCTAAATATAAGATATTATTTTATTCAGAGTAAGTTTGTAACACTAATGATGACACATAATCAATATCATTGAAAATGGTATTGAATGTCAAAATGAATTTATATCAAGTAATAAATCTTAATCGATGCGTATGCTAGCTTAACAAATAGATAAATAAATATTAAAAAACCCATCAAAACCATGACTGAAGTTGTATTTTATTATTATTAGTATTATTATTATTATTATTATTATTATATAATCAATTAATTTATTTATTCTTTTAATATCATGACGTTGAACGATGAACATAATTGTAAACATAATATTTTTAGTTTTTACAATAAAACAGCGCCGGGTTCACGATCAGCACGTGTTCAGCAAGCAAAAGCAGATATAAAGGAATACGTTGGTGTTATGATGGACTCAGTAAGTGTCATTGTTAAACATCAATTAGATTGTTTAAGTTAGAGAGCTTTATCTGAAGGTTCAATATCCTATATAATGTTATTTAAATCTTCAGTTTTATAGATAAAGCAGGCTCCAGTTTCACGATCATTTCTTAAATAAGATTTTCCTAAACTTTAAGGGGGCCTCGGTGGCCGAGTGGTCTAAAGCGCGCGCGCTTACGGATCACAGCGCCTCTCATCGCCTGGGTTCGAATCCCACTCGGGACAGATCCTAGTGTGAGAAAGATTTCAGTTCGCTTGCCGAAGGTCGGTGGTTTTCTCCGGGCACTCCCGTTTCCTTCACCATCCCAGAACTGAACGCATCGAAATAAGTGAAAGATTCTAGACTGGGGCGTAAAACGCCAGTACTCCACGCCACTCCTTAACTTAAACTTAGCAAAGTTTGATAATCCTTTTTGGAACTAGTGATAAACTTTTTTGACAAAACATAATACAATTGTAAAAATGACACCTTTAATTTTTTGAATATTTAAAAAATAATAATAATAAAGTTATTCAGATTTCAAATTTTCCTAAGGAAAATCTTAGTTAAGATATGATTGTGAACAAGGGCCTGAAGAAAGTATGGCAATCTAAACAACATAAAAAAAAACTAATTTAGATTTTAAGTATTCAAGCTTTAAACATGAAATGCCCTAAAGAATATTTAAAGTGTATCATATTTATCGCACAAAGATATATAATAAATAATGAAATATAAATGACTAATTTTTTTTTACTAGAAACGGCTAATAGTGTTGTATAATCTGCCCTTGATCAAAGATTAACATATCAAAAGTCCAGAAAAATGGAGGAGTTGCCCTCTCAATTTTTCTTCGCACCAGACAATAAATCAACGAAAAGATACAGTTCTATTTTAATTATTTTAGGTTAACATCGTTTACCAAAGTTTGGATCAGCATGGAATCCGTATTCGTATAGAGCCGGTGGCGATCATTATACTTACGGTAAAACATGTATAATTTTATTTATTTATGTATTCGTTCATTCATTTATTAATTTAGTTTAATTTAATTTAATTTAATTAAATTTAATTAAATTAAATTAAATTAAATTAAATTAAATTAAATTAAATTAAATTAAATTAAATTAAATTAAATTAAATTAAATTTAATTTAATTTAATTTAATTTAATTTAATTTAATTTAATTTAATTTAATTTAATTCAATTCAATTCAATTCAATATAATTTAATTTATTTATTTATTTATTTATTTATTGTTATAAAATGGTCTTAATCTTTTTCTATCTTGCATCTTTCCTTTTCAGGCTTATGAGATTTTTTTCCTTGGATTCTTCTTTTCAGTTTATAAATACATTTTGATACCTTTTTAGTTAATATAGCTATTAATTTTTGAACATTTTTTATTAACATTATCATTTACTTGTAATGGATGAGAAAGCAGTGCTTAGTATTCCGGATTAAAACGTTCCTAGAAAACGATTAAAGACTGCATGTGAATATTATATTAACAACTATAAGTATGATAAGGGTCCTACTTGGGGAACAAAACATAAATAAATAAACAAATAAATAAATAAAAACAAAGCCAAAAGTATCTTTAAACAATACATAAATTACTTTTTCATTACATTCGCTTTGTACTTCTGCGCAATTAAGATTGACTTTCATGTTTAATATCGTTTATAAAGCAATGTTGATATATTTTGACGCAGTACATCACGTGATTTGTACTTTCAGACTAGAGCTGCCTCTCCATGGACAGAACGGAATGTGTACATGAACGGAACAAGACAACTTGTAAATGCCGGAGTAGCCATAGATCAATTAGAAGCCTATGTAGACAGCCATAAAGGACTTCCTAAACATGACCATGCTATGATCATTACCGGGTACCACCACCCCCCCCTCTCTCTCTCTCTCTCTCTCTCTCTCTCTCTCTCTCTCTCTCTCTCTCAATATATAACGCTAAAAACCTTGAATATGAATTACATGCTTTGTATTATATATGATTCTACTTACGTTTAAAATTAGACACAGTACTCGTTAATGTTAGAAACCTCTGCAGTGTCTGTTTACAAGCAGTTCAAGCTGTAAATTGTTTCAATAAGCAGTTCAAAACCACGACATATTGTCGACGCCGATGTATATATTGTCATAGATTGTAAACGAATTCTTCAAAATTTGTCAAAATAAATAACTAAATCATTACGTGGATTCTTAGTTTTCGAGATGATCCCACGTGCTTTTAAGGAAAATGGCTCGGTGTATTGGGTGTATTGATGTTTTGCAACTGACTATATGTATATTGTAAAGGGGCATCTAGGAGCAATTTGCGACAGCCCAATGTCGTTCATAACGCATGAACACTGAAAAAAATAATGACATTACGTATATTTACAATTGCTTTAGGCATTTCAGTTCAATTTCAGATGATATGTTCTAAAAATCACAATTTTAATATGTCAGTTTACTGCCAACCTCCACATCGTCAAAATGAATACGCCATGACGTCAGAAAGGTCAGAAAGGTCAGAAAGGCCATTAGCGTTCATAGCATATGTCCGCAAAGAAGAGTAATAGCAATTGTAAATATACGTATTTGTTTACTAATTACCATAAGTATACATGATTTTATCTTCATAAAATATATTCCTATTTCTAAGCGTTTACGGAAAGGATTTGTTATTCTGATTCATTGTTATTTGACAGATATGATATGGAACACGACGGTGATGAGGCTGTAATAGGTAATGTTTCTAATGAAATAGACAAAATAATAATAATAAAAATAATATTTATATTATATTTTATATTAATGATATTATATAAATAACTTTGAATTATTCTATAAACATGAGGGGAAAATTTTCTTATTGTCGCTTTGATACAAAGGAAATATTCAATACATGTTTTATAACAAAACCGACCATTCAGATATAAAACTGACAACGTGGGTTAAAGAATAATCGAAATGAAATGACGCAAATATTTTATGTATTCAGTCAAATTATCTCACTTGTATTAAGGCATTACAAGCTAAAGGGGAAGTGGCAGAAATCTGAAGCTTTGCAGTGCCGTACGGTGATGGCAATGTGCAGGGACGGTTCTTTAGCCTTTTACGCCTACCACGACATTCGTTTTTAAGGTCTCCGAAAAACCTCGAGACTTTCTTTTCTAAACACAAAGTAACTTGCAAAAGAACAGTTACCACCTACTTTCAAGTCTTGGTAAGACCCGGCAGAGGATTGATTCCCGACCTCCCACAGATGGAGGGAACGCTCTACCAACTGAGCTAACGTTGTTGAAACATGAATGACAATTAAAGCAAGTCACTTCAGTTCCATAAATAAATCATTATTAGTATTTTGTAAATTTTTCAGGCCTTGCTTCGTTGGGACGAATGTGTAAAAAGAAAAGTGGATCAGTTATACAGGGCGACTTTTACTTCCGAACCGCGTTTGCAATGGCTCATGAAATAGGTCACAGGTAAATAAATCGGAATGTCTTGAATCCTATCTTTGTGTAAGAAAAGATAACATTAGTTGAAACGGATTTTTCCTATGGTATACTTCAATAATATTTTCATTGATTCCGATCTCGAATGATAACTCATGTAATATTGATCGAATTGAAACTTTTAAGTGTGTTCATTGTCTAAATACTTTGGTAAAGTTAATGTGTGATGAAATTCGCACATAATTACAAGAATAATATATGTAATGTTCATTTCACTATTTGAGTCGAATGCTTTTGAGATATCGTACAGTACACATTACATATCGAACAACCCTCGTAATAGGCATACCTCAATTTGATTGTTTTATGGTTTCCAGATGAACAATAAGTTTGGTTTGGAAATACCTCTGTTAAAGTCGACGAGAGACATAATACACGCAAAACTGATTAGCATACTGCAATCTGATTGGATGAAAACTCGAGAGATATTGATCTGGCCCCGGTTTCATAATCATTCACTCAACTGAGTGTACACTCAACTCAAATTCGATAATATTTCAATGCCATTTTCCAAGACATTGCACAGTTAAAATTTGATTATCTTACGTAATATCTAAATTGTTTAGTGTAGGTTTGTTGAACAAAACGAAACATTTTCTCATAAAACTTAATATCTTAAAAATATTGATGATAGAAAAATTGGAATATTTGAGTTGAGTGTACACTCAAGTTAGTGAATGATTGTGAAACTGGGGCCAGAATTTTGAAAAAAAATTGTGTTTCACTGTCAATTTTACAACAAAGGATACATGTATATTGTTGGATATTTCATAATTTTGCGCGAATCATATTGCAGTTTTGCATTATATTAACTTTGGTTCTGTTCATACGTCTTAGGGAAGAGTATAAAAGTTGTATCAAAGAGATGTTATTTTCTATAAAGAAAATTCCAATAGAAACGAATGTTAAACTAAAGATCCGTATAACATAATAAAGATTAAGAGACAGAATCTGTGAGAAAGTTGCTTAGATAAACAAAGATTGTTAACGCACATAAGCTATGTGTTTGTTTCCACGCGTTTTCCATCCGTTGAAATAACCATGTCGTCATATATAGTCTTTAATTAAAATGTTTCATGAAAAAATCAAATATATTTGTATACTATATGTTATTGGCTTCAATAACACTAGGCATCAGTTTCACACCCGTTCTATAACTCTGTTTTTTCTGAATTTAACAAGTTTTGGTATTCTCTTTTGGAAATTTGAATAACCATTTTTGACAAAACTAAATGCTGATGGTTTTAACATGAAATGTTCTTCAAAATGCTAGCTTGAAATTCAGTACATCTTAACAGTTAAAATTATTATTAAAGTTTTAATAATAAATATGAAAATTTATTTAAATAGATTCAAATAATATGCCGGATTAAAGTTTAGAAAAATCTTAGTTAAGAAACAATTGTAAAAAGACCAGATATAATACTATGACATTGCTTTTTTATTCTCTTCAGTCTTGGGTCAGAACATGATGGAGATGGTAACAATTGCGATCCACATGGAGGTTATACAATGGACTCAGAAACAAAGAGATATCAAGTTAATTCCTGGATATTTTCAAACTGTTCTGCTAAGTATATAAAGGACGACATAGCGGCCCTTAACCGGTAAGTATTAAAACCCACTATATAAAGGATGGCAAAGCGGCCCTTTACCGTTAAGTATTATAACCAACTGTATAGGGGATGTCATAGCGGCCTTTAACCGGTAAGTATTAAAACCCACTATATAAAGGATGGCAAAGCGGCACTTTACCGTTAAGTATTATAACCAACTGTATAGGGGATGTCAAAGCGGCCTTTAACCGGTAAGTATTATAACCAACTGTATAGGGGATGTCATAGCGGCCCTTAACCGGTAAGTATTAAAACCCACTATATAAAGGATGGCAAAGCGGCCCTTTACCGTTAAGTATTATAACCAACTGTATAGGGGATGTCATAGCGGCCCTTAACCGGTAAGTATTAAAACCCACTATATAAAGGATGGCAAAGCGGCCCTTTACCGTTAAGTATTATAACCAACTGTATAGGGGATGTCATAGCGGCCTTTAACCGGTAAGTATTAAAACCCACTATATAAAGGATGGCAAAGCGGCACTTTACCGTTAAGTATTATAACCAACTGTATAGGGGATGTCATAGCGGCCTTTAACCGGTAAGTATTATAACCAACTGTATAGGGGATGTCATAGCGGCCCTTAACCGGTAAGTATTAAAACCCACTATATAAAGGATGGCAAAGCGGCCCTTTACCGTTAAGTATTATAACCAACTGTATAGGGGATGTCATAGCGGCCCTTTACCGTTAAGTATTATAACCAACTGTATAGGGGATGTCATAGCGGCCTTTAACCGGTAAGTATTATAACCAACTGTATAGGGGATGTCATAGCGGCCTTTAACCGGTAAGTATTATAACCAACTGTATAGGGGATGTCATAGCGGCCCTTAACCGGTAAGTATTAAAACCCACTATATAAAGGATGGCAAAGCGGCCCTTTACCGTTAAGTATTATAACCAACTGTATAGGGGATGTCATAGCGGCCTTTAACCGGTAAGTATTATAACCAACTGTATAGGGGATGTCATAGCGGCCTTTAACCGGTAAGTATTATAACCAACTGTATAGGGGATGTCATAGCGGCCCTTAACCGGTAAGTATTATAACCAACTGTATAGGGGATGTCATAGCGGCCCTTAACCGGTAAGTATTATAACCAACTGTATAGGGGATGTCATAGCGGCCCTTAACCGGTAAGTATTAAAACCAACTGTATAGGGGATGTCATAGCGGCCCTTAACCGGTAAGTATTATAACCAACTGTATAGGGGATGTCATAGCGGCCCTTAAACGCTAAATATTAAAACCTACTACATAAATGCTGATGTAGCTATCATTAACCGGAAATTACCGAGGAAAATAGAATAACAATGTCGAATATACAGCGGATTACATAACAGTCGTAAACCGATAAATAGTCAAAGCGATTAACTAAAGTAATGCAAATAACAGTTCAAAACCGAACAGTAATAAAACCAAGTATATAGAGTAACGCATAAGCATTAAGCCCTAAATCGGAAATATCACGTAAGTCAAAACCGAAAGTAAGTAAAATTCGTTTGTTAAGGACGACATCTTTTACCAGCAATTATATAATTATAAAACCGAGTGAATAAAGGTTGAGATATCAGTTCCTTACCGGTAATAAGTAAAACCGAATAAGCGGAATGTATGTAAACCGAGTTTGGAAAGGATGACATAGCAATCTTATATTACAAATGTTATAGCAGTTTTAATCGGTTATAGTAAAAGCAAGATGCATAAGAGCTGGTCCCTGTCAAACTATTGGTACGGAGATACAATGAATGCTTCCAATGTATTGATGTCGGTGTCTAATACACCTTATTTCTTTACATAGATAGACCCAATAACTATAATACATGATAACACATCACGGGTGATTCATTACTATTGCAGACATCACCAGAATTGCTTGTTATCGAATCAGTTTACATCAACCATCGACACAACGTTACATAAGTATTCACATATGTTGTATGGAATGGCCTATACGGTAGATGAACAATGTCAGCTTGTTTATGGACCAGAGTCATACTTCAAAAGGGTAAGACGTAAAAGGGAGTGCATATTTAAATTGGAATATTTACGTTTCACAAGCATATTTCCTTAATGAATAAATTATCTTAAAATACATAAAACGATAGTGGGATAACAGTGCATATGAAGCATTGGAAGGAGTATTTTCTGGACAATCTATTAAACTATTCGAAGATTCTCTAGATAATCGATCGAATTAACGAGAGCATTTCAAGATACTCAATTTAATCAAAGGAAGCAACCTCTGGATAAACAAATTTAACACGGTGAGCATTTTCAATATAGTATGACCAGACTCTACAATTATTTCTCATAGGCTTACGTTATAGGGAATTGAAATAACAAAAACATCATTGGAGGTTAATTGATTAAATGAAAATGTGCGGCTAAATGAACTGAATAATATATCAAAAGCTCGACAAAGAATTAGAATTAGAATTAGAATTAGAAAAAATACTTTGGGTGAAGAACCTTTGAAAGTTTTGAACCACTCTGATTCAAAAATGCGATGATTTAGGCAAAGCAGCATTGTTATTTAAAATTGTCGTTATTTATGTTAAACAATATTTCGGTATAGAAACAATTGCCAAAAATATATAAAATAATATATAAAAAACTTTTATTTTCATTTTTCAGGTGAAATATAATAGCACATCTAATTACGAGACACTTTGTATAAATTTCTATTGTTATGGTTACGACAAGGTGAACGATACAGAACTTTCACATATTGTAGATGCTGGTGATGGCACAAGTTGTGGAAATCGTAAGGTAATAAGAGTTTGGAGTGTTTTGCAAAATCTGTGATCAAAAAGATGCATAATTGATACAGTTAATGAGAAAACTACATTGGGTTTGTTCAAAACTCAATTTGATTTTTAACCTTCCGGAGCACCCGACCTCACTTCCTTGACGAAAGTTCGCGTGTATAACTAAATTGGCCGGTTTGCAAAGTTTTTACTTTTTTGTTGTTGTTTTTTTTTTTTTTTTTTTTACTTTTTTTTTTTTTGTTTGTTTGTTTGTTTGTTTGTTTGTTTGATTGTGATTTGAACATGGACTGATATGCTTGTGTATTATTATGTTTTATTAGCTAAACTTGATGGAAGTGAAAATTATTGTTTTATTAAATATATTTATTATAGAAAATTTATTATAATCGCATCTATTGATTAGTGAAATTAAAATTTAAAAATCTTTATCTTTGTTTCTAATATGAAATTGTTCTGCCCGTTTTTATTTCAATTAGATTTAATGTAATTTCTTGATTTTTTTTTTCCTCACTTAAGTTTAAAAGAATAGCCACAAACGTTTTTGTTGCACTCATGCTAAACAATATTCCGTAATATGCATGTATATTTCAGTGGTGTATGGCAGGCTATTGCATCGACTCACCAGATGCGCCAGCATTGTCAGGTAATGAATTTTAGGGCGCATTTTGATTTTTCTTCATATATACGTCTGCTAAAAAAGATCATAAAACAGTTCAGTTATAATAAACAGTCTGTATAATATTAGGAATATTTAAATTTGTTATTTTTATTGACGACCGATTTTGGATTTTAGATTAGTCATCACGGTAATAAAACTTATAAAGTCGCTATATCCAAACTTATACCAGATATATTTGACGCCCCAAAGTTTCAAGCTCCTTTCGTTTTCAAACTTGAATTAGCGCGTGAGGCGTACGTTTGTTGCTAACTAGGTACTCACCCTTCCAAAGCACTCGGCTTCACTTCCTTAATTTGCTTGTGTAACTGAATTGGCCAGTTTTCAAAGTTTTTACTTTGATTTTGGGATTGCGATTTAGAAATTGACTGGTATGTTTGTGTTTTATTATTCGTTCAATTGTTAGAACTTCATTAGACCTTGGGCAATTTTATTTTACACGTGTATATCATTAATTAAGATTATACTTTGTTTTTTCTATGACATACTTTAGTCAATAATGTATTTTCTTTTTTTTTTCTCATTGAATTTTAGCGGATTGCCCATTTGGGGATACTCCTGGCTTGATAAAGTTGAATCGTACTTGCAGCGAGTTAGTGCACCTTCGGCCACAAGAATGTTACACGCCATACATAAAAAATGCCTGTTGTAAAAGTTGCCAGTCGGTTCAAGCGTTTAACATAAGTAGGTAGCATCAATTACCTATAACTGGTCTATATTTATTTTAAACGCACTTTACTAAGTCTGGGACGGTATAATGTTGTTAGACCGTGGGCTAAATTAGCAAAGGGGAAATAATTCTCTAATGAATGAGGAAGATTTTAAAAAGAGATATCACTGAACTATATAAAAATTTCCGTCAGTTTTCTTGAAATTTTGCTCTGAAACTTTGTTATGAGCACTTATATTAAAGTGTACCATGCGTATGTACATAAGTAGTTTATAACAAATGGTACATTTCCGGTTTTGTGTGTTATAAAGACATGGCCACTAAAAGCTATGGTAAATTCCTTATGGATGTTAAATCTAAAAATGATGTCTTGATATTTTATTTTTATTGTAGATCAGCATCATGCGAATATCCCATCTGCTGATCAACAATGCAAAAATTTATATGGAGCAAAATCTCGGTTTTGCCAGGTGATTATTAAGAGTTAGATCATCGTTCAAACAATTTAAATGTTAAATGGAAACGTCTGGCGTACATGATTAATTTACAAAAATTACAAGACATTGTTGACAACGTAATCGAATGAGTATGATAATAACACAACACAGAAAATCAAAAATTATATATATATATATATATATATATATATATATATATATATATATATATATATATATATATATTATTTAATACAATATGGGAAAATTTGGGAAATTGATGCGGAAATCAAAAACGAATTCTTCTTTTAATCCATTTTTTATCAAAAGAGGTAGGGATTTTTGCATTTGACTACTTTTATAATCATACTTTATATCATTCCATCCGATCATTCTCATTATCTCTCAGTTTGGTACTGGTATCGTATTAAATTAAATTACCAAAATTCTTTAAAAAAAAGAAAAAAAAAGGAAAATTTCAAAACTCATTATATAATTTTCAAAGATGTTAATCGGAACAAAATTTTAGTATGGCAACAAAACATGATACCATTATACAAGATCATGATATACAAGTTATATACACATGTATTTATTTACAGAACCTTGATGACTATGCAACATCATTTGAACCAATATGTAAAGATTTGTATTGCGAAGACGGAGATGTTTGTCATTCTGTTGTTGCACAAGATGGTACTACATGCGGACAAGGAAAAGTATTCTGATTTTAAATGATTGCAATTAAACTATAACCTTTGCATTAAAGACACATGTTCACAAACAGCAATTTCATTAACAAAGACATAAAACGCTAGCTACAGCTTGGTGATTTAGATGATCTATAAGTTTTTAATTTTTTGTATTTTTTTTATTTTTTAATACTGATTGTAGCGGTAATTGACTTCGGCTTTACAGTAAAGAGGAAAACCCTCCAACTAAGTTTGTAAAGCACATCTTTAACAAAACAATAAATTGACAAGAGGAAGGTGATGATTTTTAAAAAAGAACCCCGAATTTGTATGTTAATAACTCTAAATATTTTTATTAACGAAATTAAATATTTAAATTTTTTTGTTAAATAAAACAAATATACCAGTCCTTGTCCATAAATTTAATCACTTTGGTAAAAAAAAAAGGTAGACATGTTGAAAACATGCAAGTTAGTGAAAGTTGACAGTGAAATCTTAATGTTTTGTATAGCGTGATAAGAACTTAGTAAATAAGTAACTATATTTCGACAGAAAAATAATTATTCTTGAAATACGTACACAGTGATAAAAATAAAATTGCTGCTATAACAAATTTGTTGTCAGGTCAAGAAATGAGATACATAAAATGTATAGATAGAAAAAAAACCTGGATATTAATGTGCTGTGAAATCAAACAAAAATTATATTGTTGTATTTTAGGTCAGAAAATAAGGCTTTACGTATTCGAAAATACCTGTGACCATAATATGTACAATATTAAAAAACTTTTTGGAGAATTCTTTTAGAAGAAATTATAACATAATCTTGAAAAAAAAACTTTTCTTAAA
This sequence comes from Tegillarca granosa, assembly GCA_029721355.1. Taxonomy (NCBI): domain Eukaryota; kingdom Metazoa; phylum Mollusca; class Bivalvia; order Arcoida; family Arcidae; genus Tegillarca; species Tegillarca granosa. Next base: position 40,070,578 of record CM056597.1, on the reverse strand, counting down.
TAAACCTTTCAAACAAGTGTATGAATGATTAAAAATTGTTCGACAAGTTTTTGATATATATATATATATATATATATATATATATATATATATATATATATATATATATATATATATATATGAAAATAATTTAAATGTTGTAAAAAATTCAACAAAATAAAAAAAATTGAGAAAGTTGTTTTAATTGTTTTTTTGATGAATTTTCCCCTGAGTGTTTATTCTATGTTTTAGTGGTGTGTTGGTTTAAATTGTGTCAACAATCCTAATGTCGTAGGCAATGGTAAGTTAAAGTAAATAATTTTAAAATTTTTAACAAATACCAGTAGCCCTTAAAATAGGCATTGCGGAGTTGTACAATGTATTTGCCACATAAAATTGTTTTTGGTTTGTAAAGTTGACGCAGTTATGACACAATTGAAGCAATAATAAAGTTTTTCTTTACTTACGTTCTATCTGTTGTATGTTATCTGTTTTGATCTATCAATGTCCGAGTCTAAAAATTACTGCTTTTGTATATTTTCCTATAGGTGTAATAGAAAGGTTAATAAATTAATTTCAAACATTTTAAAATCCAGCGCATTAAAAAGCTATTTAGATATTTTTACGATAACTTCTTAAAAACGTTTCGTTTATTAAAGTAAGTTTTGATTTTTTATTTGTTCAATTTAAATCAACTTTTCATTAGGGCAATTGAAAAATATTTATGAACTACAATTTTCACTAAAATCACAAAAATATGTACAAACAAGGTCATTCTTGGAACATGACAACTTCATAAAACTTATCATATATTATATAAATAATTTATTCTTTATTTGGAAATAAGTGCAAAAATTAGAAAACCAGAATCATACATTTGCTTTTTTATGTTTATTGCCTCCGATTTGATTTAAATTTCCATCTACTTTACCAAAATTTCTACTATAGAAACCGTAATCAAACACTTGACTTTTAGAAACTTGCCTGTTTGGAGATCAATCATTACAATGCCCGGCAACAATTCCAGATAAAGCGCATAGCTATTTATGTTATGTAAATGCTGATGTCTGCTGTGGAACCTGCAAGCAGTATATAAACCCAAATGATAAAGGTAAACATAATATTATATATCATCACAAATCCTGAAAATATCCGAGTTTATAGCTACTTCTTGGTTAACATTAAAAATCATAATCAATCCGCTATTTATTTTGAACCAAGATTTTCTGTAACTGTGACGAACTAAGGCTATATATTCAGTTCAAACTTAACAGTTTTTCTTTATTTTCACATTTTTTTCTTTCTAGTCATTTCAATTATTTAGTCTAAAGGTTCTCAAAATATTTGTTGAACCTTTACTACACTTACTGATAAATATAGTAAGATAGCCACAAGTTGAAGTTTGATTGGATATTGTTCATATTTTGACCACTTAAAAATCTGCAGCGCAAGTAATTGTAATACATTGCAAGCAACTCGACACTCAACATATTTTACTGTAAACAAAACAATTATACAAATTCATAGAAGGCTTTCTTAACTCCTCCATTTGATAAACCGTTAAGTTGGACACAGAGGGTTAAAAAAAAGATTATTCTAACACTCGGGCCAAATTTAGTAGTCTCATAATTTTTTTAACACTTATTGATCGATCTTACAAAAAGTAAGAGAATTGATTTACATTTGAAAATAATATATTGAAATCTACATTCAAACAAATGTTATGTAGGTTTTTTATGTAAATTTATTTGCAGGTAATTGTAAATACGGTGACAAGGAAAAATGGTGTGCAACATTAACGGATGGTCATCTGTGTTATAAATATTCAAATACGTGTTGCGAAACCTGTCAAAAGTATTATGATCCAGTCCACAAAGGTAAAAGAATAACCATATACGACTTTACTTGAAAGCTTTACATATTTTAATTGCTAATATCGATCATGAACATAAGCTCACTGTATATGTGCTCAAAATAACATAATCTCTACATGGTAAGGCATGCATGTTTCATTAAGAAGCGATTCAATAATCATTTTACAACTTCACTGGATTTCAAACGTAAATCATTCTAGTCTCAAAATGGAAAACAAATTTAAAATGAAAAAGCATATACTCGGTTTTAAAAAATACTACTGAATTTGTGTCAAACAATAAGGCTCTTACTCTCAATATTGGAAAATCTAAAAAAATATCACCTCTTTAAAATACTTTGGTATAATCAGCGGAAGTTCTAGCTGTCTTAATGTATGTTTATCTCTTCTTTTTCATTGTTTTTACGTATTCCAAGTTATTAACAATTTCAACCGTATTTGAACATCTCTCTGTTTTATTTTCCCACTAATCTTTTAAGCCTATGATTTTATCTGTTTATGTATTTTACAGATACCTGTATGTATGGCGATTCCGCATCCGACTGTCAAACTGTTATTCCTAACAAGGCACATAGCTATTATTGTTACAATAACGTCAGGAAGTGCTGTAAAACTTGCGAAGCGTATAAAATTCCACATGACACAGGTACATGTTCTTATTTATCTATTAAAACAGCTTTTTCGTGAAGGCTTTTTAAGTTTGCTTTAAAGTTTATGTTTAAATCTCAATGTGAAATTTAGAAATTCTTCAACCGTATAACGTAAAATGAAAGGTTATAATTATTCAAGGCAAGTGTTTATCATGATAACAAATATGATGTGTTTATGACCATATCGTATAGCACGAGACGTCTCCTATCGATTGATTAGAAACATAACTGAGCGTTAACAGAAGATCTTCGTCAGTTTTAAACAAATTACGTATGTTCTTTCGTGTAGGGCATTCCTAAGCTGGATTTGGATTCATATAATTTTGGAACTTTAGATTCATTATTTTTCAACTGTTTGGCTTATGTTTTTTATCTTTCAAACTTTTCGGCCCCTAGTGTCACTGATGAGGAATAATTTTCTGAAATGTGCACATATGGCACATCAAAATTTAGCAGGTATTTGTTATATATTTTCTTGGCTAAGAAAATGGTATAGCTAAGATAACACTTTAGAAATTATCAGTAAATTTTGTAACAAAAATCATAAGTATTGGAACAAAACAGATAAATTCAAACATGTTGAAATATATAAATAACGACACGCGGAAATGTTTGATCGCTATTTTTAAAACACCTCGTGCCTTACGATTGCACTTCAGGATTCTGTAATTTACATGCACTTGGAATATGTATAGCAATGTGTATTATCGTTATTTCCTGTTATAAAAACTACCGGTAAAAACGGTGTTTTGTATTGTTTTTTTTTTTTTTTAAGTATAACATGTGCAAAAAGAATAAAGTAAGTTTATTTTGTATCATCACCTGTTGAAATTAAAATAAAGTGCCATATTCTAACCCCGTAGCCATATAACATCATACGGCAGATTGCAGGTCAACATGTAATTTGAAATGAATTTTATATTTTTAATTTGGACATTTTTTTTTTTTTTTTTTTAATTTTGTGATAAATAATGGAATTTAAATTCGGACTTTTCATTATTTGACCGTTTAGTTTATTTACATGTAAAGATTCTTTAACGGTCGGTAAATATGAGAACGTGAACCTCCAATCATATCTCGATGTTCGATCGCTCGAACCCCCCGATGGCTCGAATATTTAGTCGAAGTCCCTTGGACTTCGAGCCATCGAAGTTCTACTGTATATAAATACTATTAAAAGGAGCTCAAGTGACATCACAATTGACAAAAAATGTTCTTTTGTCTAACTTGTAAGAACTTGCACTCAAGGCGGATCTCCTGGCCCGTGCGCGATATCCATAAAAAGCAAAACCCGAATTATTTTTATACAGGATATACCAATCGGATGTTCTGTCCTCGTAATGCCGAGTGTAATACGAGAGCAGTATCCTGAATTTTAAAGATTCATGTATTACTCTACTTTGATTTCATATAGGACATTGAAACTTTACATTTAAGGCAGTAGAGCGGTTAAAATAATCATAAAAACTAAAAAAGGGAGTTAAAACTGAAAATGTTGTTTACCCTCCTGGGTTTAAATATCAAAAATATAAAAGAAAATGAAAATGCATGTACATATATAACAATATGAAAAATGGATAAAATATCATATACAAGTCATAAGAAGACTTATTTTTCATATTTTCACACTATTTGGTTAACCTTACGAAAGGCATAGTAGCCAATTTTATTAAAAGTATACTTTTTGTTTTATCTTTTTTAACAAAAATTGACTCTGTTATTTATCTTAAGGTAATTGTACGTATGGTGACAAAGCCAGTTGGTGTGCAAGTACCATTCCAAATAAGAGCCAAAGTTATTACTGTTACAATAATAATGATAATTGTTGTGAAACCTGCAAGTTATACTACAATCCAAGCCATAAAGGTAATAAGTAAACTAAAATGAGAACAACATAAATTCTCTAAGGCAATAAGTGATATGTATGCCTATCGATTTGTGCACATAACTAATTCTGATCTTTCGAAATCTTGAAGACTATATAACTAATACAAAAGATATTAAGGCTGTAACAAACCATAATCATTGTCAAAATAATATTCTTTATTTTTTGGGAGATATGTGGTATTCAAGTTAAGTAGAATTCATGTATCTCTGTCCTGAACAAGTACTTTCAGTTATTATTAGATCGTTATGAATAAATCTCATTCAACACAACACCACAAACTGATCAGTTGCTATGGCGTTGTGTCTGTATGACAAACTACATATTTAATTTCAATTTTTTATCAACGAAAACATTAATCAACGGATGTTGTTTGTAGTGACAAGCCTCGTCACAATCATCATCATCTGTCGACATTATACCGCAAACACCATAATGGTATTTTTTATTTCACGTTTTATCAATATTTAATATGCATGTGTCATAAATCTTTTGAGTTATCTCTCTTTAGCTACTTTGAAAAACATTTGAAAAAAAAACATTATTAATTATTACTTGTTTCATTCTAGGCTGTGAATATGGTGACCGTACCGATAGCTGTGCTCGATCTAAGTGCCATACATATTCAGTTGATTCAAGAACAAGAGTTTGCTGTGAAACATGCCGTGGGGTCTAGCGACTATTGCAAAATCTTATTATCAGTCATACAACACTAAATATCAACAGCTAGTATCACAGTTTTTCGTATGATCTCTTCCATGTATTAAATGTCCATTAAAATTATTTAAAACTGGGTTATTTTACATGTAGGTTGTTTAATGTTTCAATTGTCACTTGCTCAGTCATAAGATGATTTTATTAGTAATTGAAATAAAGCGATGACACCAGGTATTAAAGTCTTATATAAATATATAACACAAATACCAGTTAAATTTTGATGTGCCAGATGTGCACATTTCGGAAATTCATTCATCATCTAAAAAGAAAGTTGTGTTTTATGTCACTGCCTTTTTAATTTGTTATTTTGACAATTAATTTCTTTAATGCGACGCATCAACCTCCGCGCGAAAATTTTGCCTTCCTAACAAAAACTATTATGTCGATATGAGAAAGAAAGACCAAACATTCGACAAGATGTAATTAATTTCGGATCCAGCACCCAAACAAATTCATTCATTTTTATCGTTCAAAAAAAGACATGAAGGTAATTTATGGGGTTTTTTTTGTGAAATCACGTATCGTATACTGGAAAGAGAAAGAGGGGCTAAAATTTTTCAATTTCATACACAGAAACGAAAAATTGGCTTATACAATATATACATTGAAATAATATATAATAATTTAAATACTAATGACGATAACAAGACTATTTCTTTTGTAATACTGAACGCTTTGACTTGAAGTAATGTATATAATTATACATTGCAATCTAAAAGGTCGGTAGTTTCTGGATGATATTTTTTCACCACTTGGTCGGTATGTTTAATACCAATGTTAAGTTCGAAGTTAGAAATTACATATGTGATTAGCATACTAAAATATAATTTGCTAATGGCTTCTTGGTGATTACCCCCTAAACTGAATTATAATTAATGAGCATACTGTAATCTGACTGGTGCATGTTTTAGAAACATTAAGTGTATGAACGTGTTCATAAAATTAAAGTAGATAATGCAATGTAGTTAATTAAAAATCCAGTCATGTTGATCGTAAAGGACCAGGTGACATACTCTTGTCAGATAACCTTTTGTCAAATAGCAAATGCGAATAACATTTAAAAAAAAGTTGTGTTTGTTCTCGGCTATTTTTGCTATTGCCGAGAAATAAGCTGTACTTTTTCTTTATTATTATGCGTTTATGACTTAGATCTGTCAAGAAGATAAAAGTGAAGATTTAATGCAATTGTTTTGCGAAAAATTGTGTTTAGATAACGATGCCTTGCATTCAACAAAGCTGTTTTAACATCGTTTTATACGCCTGTTTATGACGGGATAAATGATAATATTCAATTTCCGTCACATATTTCCGTACTTTTCTGGGGTTTTTTTTTCATCAGTTCATTCCAGTTCATTTTTCGCCCCGTGTTTTTAGAACGCTAGCTGTTAATTTCTACACATTTTATCCTTGTTTCCTTTATTTTTTTATCTTTATGATTGAATTTCAATTCTTTTTTGAAGTTATAGAACTTATTTTTTAACAACTTGGTCATTTGCTTATCATAATAAATCTTTATAAATGGTTAAGTATAAAAAATAAAATTAGACATTTATCAAAAATTGTCTCACCGTTATTTTTATACTTGTGTATCATTTTGTTTGATAATTTAATTTTAAATTGCTTCTTTCTCGAAAAATTATGCCTAGCTAGATACTGAGATACACCCTAAATGCTACTTTACTGGATTCAAAATAAACAATTATATGCTGATCCCAATTATCTCCAGGTGTATAATGCGCTTACTGCACGTTTGTTTTTAAAGGATGCTTTTTTGAACAATTCAGTATCAATAAACTAAAGGAATTTTGTTTTAACATATAACATGTATATAAAATTTTAAATCAACACAACTCTGTGACCAAGTTGATATTATTTTCAGTGATTCAGTCTTTATCCTAATGAATTCTCTGATTTTTGTTGAATTGATTTTAGGTGTTCAACTTCATAGTTTTTAGCTTATGGTATAGCTATAAATTACTTTCATCTTTTAAACGTAAAATATAAAATAAAATAAAATAAAATAAAAGCATTAGAAAGGATATGTATTTTTTTTTTAAATAAACTATCTGTGTTTGTTTTGGTTTAAACTCTCAATCTATACCGAATGCTAGAACAAAAAGAAATATCACTGTCATCAGTAATGTCACTACAAGGAAAATGATTAGGAAGAACTGATCAATCATATGTGCTAAATCTGAACAGTTATAATTAAATGATTCATCATTCTTTACAGCCATTTCATGAAGAATGCCATCCATTGCTTTTTCTGAGTTGCTACCGCTTGCCATTTGTACTCTGATTTTTCTTCCATTCACATCATCGACTGCTGATTTTTGTTTATGAAAGCAAGGACTGGAAACCGCGATGAATACTCTCTTAAGCCAAGATGGAACATCGTCTGGGGGATTTCGGTTATGTAATCGCACAATGAATACAGATATAATGATAGAAAGTGTTGATAAAGCCAATGTCGCCGTCAGGTAGACACCTATATAATACAAAATATTAGAAATTTGAAAACGTACATCACCATCAACATACAATAAAAACGAAACATCTAACCTTGAATTAAAAAATGGTGATATCACTTACTCGTGTCATTTTAACTGCTTAAATGCTTATGCCCTATGTAGTGCAAAAGGGAACGCAAAGCAATGGCATTCCGAAAATCAGACAATAATCTGAGTAAATGGTAAATGTCCTAAATCTGATTTTTATAAACAATCAAAATAAATAAATGATATATTCGTGTGTTAACAAATTCTCACTTCCAGTTGAGGGTACAGAAACTTAGATATCTGCGACAGTTATATTAAAATTCTATGTCTGGAACTAACATTGTGGTAAATATTCTTGATAAGGTGTACGTAGTGTTGCAGATAAGATGACTAAACAATAATCATTTTATACTAATTTAAACAACAATAATAAGTACTCTTTTTGAACAGTGGATACAGAAATAACAAATTACCTAATGTTGAAGTATGGACAGCCGTTGTTGGTAACTTGTCAGAAATCAGCGTCAGCAGCACAGCTAAACTTAAAAGCACGGTTAACCCAAACGATATCTTCTCTCCGGATTCAGCAGGCAGTAAAAACACTACAACTGTCAGGATTGAAATAAGAATTACTGGGAAAATAACTGATTGTACATAATACTTTGGCTTTCTTTTTACTGTTAACTGAAATACAATTTGAGAAAACGTATCACCATTTTCACTTAGTTCTTTGGTCTCGACAAATGATTCTAGGATATCCCATTCGCCATTCATCTTAAAATCGCCCAAATTTACTCGTTTTATCTTTGGAGTCAACTTGATCGAATTAATCGTGTATGACCAACTCGTGAGTTCTATTCCACATGTCTGTTTATCAAAAGGAAAATATGTGACGTCTATACTACAATGTGTTTGAAACAATCCCGGTGGGTCCCAGTGTATCGATCCTTCATATGTCACTTTAAGAACAAGATTATTTCCTGTTATCGGCGAAATAGCAGTTACTCTGAAATAGATAAGATAAAAAATTATGTGTTTTAATTTATGTTTTTATGTTAACTAATGTCTTGGCTCAGGGCAGGTTGATTCATTTACTAGTATTACTCACGATTACTTAATAATCAATCTCTTAATAGATCTTAAACATCACAAAAATGTTATAGGTAAAAATAATTAACTTTGCTAATTTCTTAATTGTGCAAAAAGGTGTGGTCTTGTGTGCTGAACATGACACATACATATACTCATTTACCATTCCGAAATCCGCAATATGGTTCTTGTATTGAAATAAAATATATTTTTACATCTCACCTAACGTTTTAGATGGATAAAAGTTTATAAAGTTAATGATTATATTATGATTGTGATATCTCATTCGTATCAAAGATTTAGGAAATATTTTATTCTGTAGTTAATGTACAAAAGAGGTTATAAACTAACAGTCAAACAAAAGAGAATAGATATGAGGTTATTTTAATCAGTCAATTGAGGTAAATAAATGCCATACATAAACCCTTGAGCTATATACAAACGTGATGAAAACACACACACAACACACACGCGCGCGCACACGTCATTAAGCACATTTTTGCATTTTTTATGCCATTGACATTAACATTTGTAACCGAGATCATGACAAGATACATGTGTATTTGACTTGGTTACTTTAGATAATTTATAAATTTTAGAGAAAGTTCATTGTTATTTATTTTTAAAATATCATTAAGGTCTCCAACATTATAAGGAGCTTTTTATTCACTTCAAGTTTGGCAATTATTGTTTCCTTTTGAAAAAAAGGCAATGCGCAATTTTTGCGATAGTGTCCTTTTTTGTTTTCAGCTTTGTTTAATTATTATTTATTCCATTTTATTTATTTATTTATTGCACCTATTATTAAAAATCTATAAAACAAAATCCCATCACAGGCTGAAAGATTCACTTTCTCGCTGCCAATGAATCTTTTATAGTTTTAAATACTCATTTAAAATTTGATTATATCATAAAAAGAGTGCTACTCTGTAGAAATAATAGTTTTATATAAGAAAAGGTCGAAATAATTTCAAGAGGTCTACAAAATTTCCCTTCCGTCAAAATTTTTTGACACCTTTTTCATTGTCGGATGTTACAGTAACGTTTCAAATTTATTTTATCGCTGAAACAGCAAACCTTGTAAAAGTGATAAAATTTTTAAATATTAATTGCTAAAATCGACATAGAATAATATTTGTAACGTTCTATGTCATATAAAAGCACTTGTTTGTTAAGTAAACTGGAATTGTAAAGTTTTCGAATACTTGCTAGAATGCATAAGATTGCAAGATTTAGAAAATGCATGTTCCTTGCTCAAAACATCCGTTAAGTAATTTGTGTAATACATTGTTTATATAACTTTTTTTAACGATTTGTCAGATGGAACAATAGAAAAATTCTTAATGTACCTTTTTTATTTTGTAGAATATAATGATGTTTTTTATTTAAAATCGACGATATATACATACGAGAATTGTTAGTTCATTGTTTGTGCTTAGGTTAAATTAGGCCTGTTGTTGATTCTTTTTGTGAATGTTGAGACTCCCATTTGTCGATATTAAAGACAAAACTACTTTATACTTACATCTGTGCACTATCAAAAATATAAGATAATCAAATGTTATTTATATGTCATTTTTTATCTTCAAGTACGAATTTTATGAAATGTAGTAAGTTTGCTGAATTTGCCAAATGATAAATGAATAAAGCAAGGAAGTTTGGTAAGGCTTGAATTTTAATGCTTCACAGCATAAAAGAGTTGCCTATATGTCAATAAAATTATTTCCTTTCCATTCTGATTTTGCCATTTAGAAATAAAATCAGGTCAATTTAGTCGGAACTCTTGCCATGAGTAACATTCAAATTCTCAGCTCACCAAATACCCTTATAACAATCAGTTATAAAACATGGATTTATAATACTCCTTAACAATGATGGAGATAAAATATGTTTGAGAACAATAAAAACTAATATACGACTTATTTTACCTAAAATATTAAAAGATGTAAATAAAAATTGGCATTTCGTATCTTTACTAAATCTGTGTACATTTTAGAAGACTTCGGTCATTAATTGTCCATTTTATCTTTTTGCTGAATCTGACTTTCATTCAAAATTGTTGAAGATTAATACTTGTTTTGTTTATGTTCATTTTTTCAAAGGTGATAACAGTTATTGTCAGGGAAATGAAAGAGTTTGTTTATGCTAATGATTGTAGTTGTTTTGATACTATAATACGTTTCCAAAATTTAAGAAGTTCTGTATATCTGATGTAGACAGTAAACTGTTGACGTTATTTTTAAAATATGTTACTTACACATTTCCTACGATTAGTTCTGGTGTCCATATTTTTGATTCCTTAATGTAAATTGTGTCGATGTTTCCATGTTCACTTGGTATCCACGTTAACCGGCTATCATTCCATGACTAACGAGAAAAACGAGTATAAAATGATTCAGATAACGGTCTATGTATTACACTTCACTAAAAAAATAAAACTTCTTTGTTGGTTCAAAGAATAAAAGGCGACATCGACTGCTAATAAAAGGATAGCACAACATACTTTTATATCAATACATGGCAAAAATGTCCAAAATCTTTTGAAAGGCATGGACGCTGCTAATTTCAACCTATACAGTGGAAACAAAACTGAATCGAAAGTTATTGATTGTGTGAATAAAAAGTTTACACTTCTATTCAGTTAATCAAAGATTTTTCTAACCTTTTTTTTTTTTTTTTTTTTTTTTTTTTTTTTTTTTTTTTTTTTTTTTTTTTTTTTTTTTTTGTTCTTTATTCTATTTTAATTATCAAAGTAGAGACCCTTACACTGCGAGCATAAATAAAATGTTATAGAGCTTTATATATCAAAGTTTTGAATGTTTGAAATCGTTAACAATCATCAGTTTTCATGACTCTTGACAATATTAAATCTGGAAACAAGTGTGTATTAAAATCTGAATTTTCAGGCAAGTAACATCTATAATTTATAATAAATATTGAAAAGCAACTTTAAGATGGGATGGGGTGATAGAGAAGGTTTTGATTTTTAACAAATACATGTACATATATAATAAAACGTGTATTGATCATATTACTTACAAACGTAAACCATCCAGTTGTCGATAGTGTCTGCGAGCGTACAACCTATAAAAAAATATCAAAATACAAATCCCTTAATAGTTTAATTTATTTACCATAAAACAGGTACATGCACTATAATATCTAATTTTTTAAGTTACTTGCGTTTTTTTTTTTTTTTTTTTTTTTTTTTTTTTTTTTTTTTTTTTTTTTTTTTTTTTGAATATTGTAAACTAACCATATGTAAAACTCTTTAAATCAGATTAATAAAAAATAAACGAAATCAATATTAGATAACATGCTGTTTGATGACATACATCTGGTTTGATAAAAACGACAGTACTTTTTCACAAGTATTACAATAAGGGCAAAAATTTTAATACGTGTAGAAGCTTAAAATACAAAGACGGTGAAGAAATTATGGTTTTTGCTTATTTCAAACACAAATTGTTATTATCTTGTTATAGGTACAAATAATGCGAGGTTAAACAAATCATAAATCGACCATTAAAATGCAGTTTTTTCCAAATATGTCAGGTTCTTACGATCTGGCTATTTCTACACATTTTATTAATTGCATATAATTCTAGAAACAGATGTTTAAGCCTTCTATAACTAAATGGTTGAACTATTTTTTTTTTAAAGGTAAAACGAAATATTTAACCATTTCAGCTTAAGAAACTCTCAAAAACCCTTACGAATACAAAATATCAATCAAACGCATCGCTAATGATGCTTTAAGGGTTTACACGCATTTAAAAATATTTTGTATTTATTCACATCTTAAATATATATACATATAAATCAATTTTTAAAATAAAATTTTAATAATTATTGCCATGGTGCGGTTTGTTTAATTTTACACAATACTAAATAGAAAGTTAAATACAAATGTTATTAGTGAATTTTTAACACTCAGTTTTCTATGCAAGATCTGCATTTAATAAGGGCACAAAACAATTTGTATCTATTGATTTTTACTGATAGGTCAATTAGCTTTTCCCTGATAACTTTTTCGTCCAATATTTTTTGGGATTACAATGGATAATTTATCAGATAATTCTAGAATGTCTGATTAATTTAAAAGATAAGGCAGTATCTCTAGGCAAAAGCTGGAAATGCAAAGTAATTGAAATTATAAAGAATGCAGTGAATTTAACATTTCCAAATAAAAAAATTGCAGGTTTGAAGAATTGGATCTGAAAGCTGTCAAGTATTGGTTTAATCGATTAATCTCACAGTTACAAAGCAAGTTTGATGGTTCACACAGTTATTCAAATACAATTTCATTGGAAAGACCTTCTGATGCCAATGATTAGTAAACGAAGTATGAAGTACAAATTTGTTTGATTTATTTGACTATTGTCCAGACTAATAGATGGGTCTTGTTATTCCGAAGTACAACTTAAATGTGTATATTGCCAAATACAAAATATTGAGATGCATTTCTATATTTTACAATATTTTAATGTGGCTGATATCAACCCGAATGATATCACAATGTTAGCAGAATTTCTTTCCTGAAAATTGATATATACAATGTTATAGATTTAATTGAAATAAAGTATTTTATATGTAGAAATAAAAAAGATAATTTTACTCACTAAATCATTGATGGTCAGAAGATTTAACTGTGCACTAATTTCAGTAAGATTTGCTGGTCTGACATCGTTGTGATATCCAGACAATATAGATGTATGGATATTACTTAGTTCCGTAGTGTTAAATGACTGTACACGGATAACTAAAATTAAATATAATTTGTAACAAATTTAATGCATTCGTACAAAGAAATCAATAAAAAACGACACAACAGACAGAAATAAGAACATGTATAAATAGACCAATTTTAAATTTGTTAACAACTCTCGACTTCAGATTTGCTTGGCGAAAGTCGGTAGATTTCTCCGCGCAATTCAGTTAACTCCACATCCTAGAACTTGCGTCCACGTTATAAGTGAACAAATCTTAACCGCATTACTCCACTCCACTCTAGACATGAGAATGACTGGAAAACATGACAAAATAGCATTGTATCCATCTTTCATAGTTGACAGCAAATTGTAAAAAGACATTTTAAAAAATTTACTAAATATTAAAAACACCATTAGCTAGTTTTCTTTTTGTGTTCTTGGTTTCATTGTTTATTACCAAAGATATATTTTAAGGAACAAATCTGTTTATTCTTTTTTGACGTACCTTATTATATATAAAACAGGTGCTGAAAGTATTTTATTGTTGCCAAATAACAGTTAAAGATCAAACGGTTAATAAATATAAACTAAAAAAATGCTAGATATGATTGATTGATTGATTTATTTTATTTTATTTTATTTTATTTTATTCTATTTTATTTTATTCTATTTATTTTATTTTATTTTATTTATTTTGTTTTATTTATTTTATTAATTTTTGACGCAAAAAGATATTATTGTTATCTAATTATGATTGATATGAATATCAAATCAATCAAACCAAAGATTATGAAATATGAAAAAAATGTATTGCTTAAATTATCAACACAATTATCTTTAATTAAAAAACAAACTATCTAGAGTTAATGATTTTTATCTGACAGGAGTCAACGCAATCAAATGCACATAACAATAAAAAATGAACAAAAAGAAAGTAAGCGATGATAAAAAGTAAATCTTTATGTAACATATATTGCTACTGTCATTCAATTTAATGAAAGTGTTCAGATATACTTAATTTAACATACTTTTCAGTTGTGAATCTTTCCGAAGTCATTTTAAAAAATTTCTATTATTTTAAAAATAAAGTAACGCAGTTTGATACAAATACAAAATTAACATTATAAACTGCATTAACAGAATGACCGATTTATTCATAGAAATGTTGTTATGCAAGGTAGTGGCATGAATTTACCTTCTACCTAAAACATAATAATAAAAAATATAAGGAAACCTTAAGTAGAAAAATAGGTAAAAAGATAAAGTAAAAGTAAAGTAAAAGATAACTTACATAAAACTGTTGAAAATATGACACACAAATATGTATCCAATTCATAAACACCCATTGTTGTGCACATTTAAATGAACCCTACAGTTATAGTCACAAAGATCTTTACCGATTATTTTTAAGTCATTATTTAATGAAAAGCAAAGCTGAGTGTATGAGGATTATCAAGACAAAGATCAATAAATAACATTAATCATATCGAATCTGTTCTACAAGATTTACAGCTCATACTCGTATATCATCTATCATTTATAATAGTAATTGTAGACTATTTCAATTTAATGGTATGGTAAATATTGACTCTAAAATACAGAACGAGTGCTGGTTTTATGACTATAATATGTGTGCTATAGTGTATATTAGTACACAATTGTGTAAGGTAGCGAAACTATTTTTATGATATAAGTTTCTCTTCTTGATGAGGAATGAATTTCCAAAGTGTGCACTTTTGTCACATTAAATGAACAAAAGTATTTTTGTTAAACATTAAGAAAGCAAAATTTCTTTCTTTCATGTTTTCAGAAAATTTGATTTGAATAGAAAAAAAATGAATCGTCATTTTTGAGTGTCTGATTGTTAAGAAGCCTTAATAATAGTATATCAACTTACCTAAAAATGTCATTTTAAGTTTTAAGGACCGGGCACTTAGGCAAACCGTTATTTGAAACATGCTTAATAAAATCAACATGTTTCTACCGGAGACAATATTTTTGAAATAAATATAAGAATGTTACTCCATTAAAAGAAATAAAAGTTATCTTGCGGTTTTATTTGAACAGCTCATTCTGCGCAACAACAGAAAATAGTTTTGAAATCTTGTTTGCTTCTGTTCCTTCATCTTTGTCTATACGACCAACGCTTAGTAAGAATTTTCCAAAAATCTTACATTTTGCACAATGGAGATAATTTCTTTACTTTCAGCTACATAAATCTGATTAATTATATAGTGGTTAACGATAAATTGACTTTCTAAAGCTTTTAATGAATAAAATAACATGCATGGAAATATTTTTCATTACTGTTATTAATTTTACTACGAATAAGACGTTTTTATTATTTTCCTTTTTCCAACTGTGATTTAACATCCGCCAAAAAAAATCGACAGTGGTCTTAATATTTGTTTGTTGGTATTTTTTTATTATTTATTTATTTATTCATTCATTTTTTCATTTATTTATTTATTTATTATTTATTCATTTATAATGTATTTTAAGCATGCAATACTCATGTTTTTGTCTTAAATTCAAGCCCGTTGTCCGAGTTTTCGTCAATACGTCGTATTTATGTGTTTTCATATTTCTTTTTTTTTTGGTTGCGTAAGCTATAATCAAGTACATGTTTCATTGAATACTTTGAAACTATGAAGTTTTATTGCCCTGCATGTCTGGTATATGAGCATTTGTCCATTTGTTGTCTTTATGTTTTTATGATTTTATTTTATTTTTTAATAATTTTTTTGTTGCTTTATTCGTTTGTTTTGTGTTCTTGTTGCGCTGGATAGTCAGGTACATTGTCAGTAACTCATTTTCGAATTTTATGCTTTCTATTATGTTCGAGAGTCTTTGTCTGGTTATTGACTAGATACAGACTGGTTGTATAGTAAAAGTTTCTAGGCGGCTAACAATAACATTGATTTTATTTTACCCGTGTTTTTCTTTATATCTAGTTTTCCAACTAAATGTAGAGAAATAAGATCAATGTTTTATCCGTATTTGCAAGATGTTTGAACCTCCTGAGTTTTTTGGTTTTAATTTTAAGATTAAAAGCTACAGAAGTAATAAATAAATACTGCAACCAGATTTTCAGCGTCCTGTGAATCTGCAGTTATTTTTCTGAATAAGACTAAGATAATAAACACACACACACACACACACATCTATGAGTCCATATTGTCTAGAAAATTATTGAACACGAAGTTTGCTTGATCGTGTTTATTGTCATTTCAAGTATCAAACAACAGCAATATTAAAGCACTTTACGAAAATCAGACTGGTAATATTTGGAAAGGGAACCACTGTGTCAGTAATTATGTGACAACTTATCAGTATTAAAAACTACATTTGATATCATTAATATGTTTTTCAAAAGCGTAATGGTTAAAGTATCAAACAACAGCATTAAAGCACTTTACGAAAATCAGATTTGTAATTTTTGGAAACGGGACCATTCTGTCAGTAATTATGTGACAACTTATCAGAACTAAAAACTACATTTAATATCATTTATATGTTTTCAAAAGCGTAATGCTTTTAAATCTCGAAATGATATTAGCCCGAACCAAAAGCTAGAATAAATAGAAATAACACCGTTGCAGTCACTGTTAAAACAAGGAAAACTATCAGGAAAAACTTATCGAGCATATAAGCAACATCACGACAAACAAGATGGAAACTTTCTTCTTCTTTCGAATTCTTATCTTCATCCCATGCATCTATAACTTTTCTGTCTTCTTTTTTCAGTCCATTTTTCTTTTCGTCTATTTTCTTGACTGGTGCACTTCTTTTACGACAGCAAGGAAATAGAATTAACTTTGTGATGGTCTTAAGCCAGTTTGGAACATTATCTTCAGGAAGCTGATGATGTAATCGCACTATGAGCACTGATATAACTATCGACAGGGTTGAAAGTGCGAGGGTTGTTGTTAGATAAACACCTAAATTAAGATAAATAAAATATTTCATTATTGAAAATTCATGTATATTTAATATTTAAGTATAGAAAAAAACTATTAAATACCGTATTTCAATCTGACACTTGATTTACTGTAATGTGTTTTATGCAACTGTCTTCATATTCGCCTTATGTCTGTATCTTACGTAAAAAATGAATATCTTATTTCCGTAAAAATACAAAACTTTAGAAACATTGATGAAACAGTTCGAAAACTAAGTTCTCCTCTGCAATATTTATACAGGAGCATGCCTTTATTTCCTCATAATTTATATAAATACATTTTTGAGAATTTAACTTTTTTGCATGTATGGAACAGAATTTTAATGTTTTTTATCATTAGGATTTTAAATTTGTATAAATAAAAATGAATATTTTCATCATACTACTTTTATAAGATGCGCATGCGTGCTCTTCAAAAAAAAAAAACGTAAGTAAGAAGCCTGATTTTGCACTATTTTTTCGCATTGACAAAAAAGTAAAACTAGGCACATCTTCGCGCAAGTTTTGTAAGGTGTTATTATTTTTTCATTTAATTATTTTTTTGTAAATTATGTACCATTGAAGAATAAAAGTATATTAGGAACATATCATTGACTTTATTTGGTTAGATATTATGACCTCCATTTTGGATAAGCTTGGTCTGAAGCTACTGAAAAAAAACTTAGTTACCAATATTTTACTATTCAAAACCGATTGCCTACATTAGTTTTGTTGTTTGCATTTAGATGAACATAAGGTAGAAATAAATGCATGTTTTTCTACCCACTGTTATACCACATGAGATATTGGTATTACTGGAATCCTAACAACATGTACAAAAATTCCAGACACCAAATATTTTAGAAGAAAATGTCCAAGTTTACTTAAAGTAAACTTATCACCGGTTCACCTTTAAAATGACATCTAAAGCAATATTAATTTTACTTTAAAACACTAAATACCAGTGTGTGAGCTGTTAATTGATTACTAAATATTTAATTACTCACATACTCATATTAATAACATATTTAAATGGACTATACAATGATTTAATTTTTTTAAATCATATTAAAACATAACACTCGTTTGAAAAAAATAAAATGACCATTAAAAATCGAAAAAAATCTAATATTTTCAATTTATAATAAAAATTCAATAACGAACTTATTATTCAGTTTGTATAAAAACGGGAGTTAAATATTGTACAGACGCTATGTCAATTTAAAAGACAATTCCACTAATTTGTGTCAATAAACATGGTTTAGTATTTGTATGTGTCATGATCCTCTTTTACTATTATGATTTTTTGCGCGTAATTGACTTTAAACTGTCGTAAACAATTTAATCGGCACATAATAGGTTTAATTTGTTCTTATCATTTAGAAGAAAGTTCTTACATCATGTTGTTAATTATTATTCATTATTTAATTGATTTACTTATTTACTTTATTTATTTATTTTTTTAATTATTTATTTTTTGTAACTTAACTGATTTTTACCTATCTCGAATGTTTTTATCATTGTAAAAAATTGTATCCAGTCCTTCAAATCTAATTGAAATTCCAATAACCGGCAATATATATAAATGTTTTATACAGGTATTTTGCTAAATATTTTACTTACCCTAAGCGGATGGTTGAGAAAAATTCCTCGGGGGGGGGGGGGGTATATTTAGCTCAGTATACAGCACTATGTGCTTTCAGAAAATGTACCATGTAGCAAAATTTTTAGCCGTCTTAATGTTTAAAGTTATTTAAAACTAAGGTTTGTTCCCACAAGCAAAGCATTTCTTGGTTGGATTTGAATTCAAATAATTTTGGAACTTTCGATTCATTAATTTTGGAATGTTAAGATTTTTTATCTATAAACTATTAATTCATATTTTAATTAAATAGCTTAGTGTTAAGGTTAAAAACAGTAAGGCATAGAATTGTTTCTATAAATCAACACACTTAACTGTTATTAAATTTAAACAAATAAGTAGGAAGTTTCTTACTTAAAATTGAAGTATTTACTGCCGTTGTTGGTAACTTATCTGAAATCAGAGTAAGCAAGACAGCGAGACTTAGAAGCACTGTCAATCCAAAGGATATCTTCTCTCCGGATTCAGCTGGTAGCAAGAACACCACTATCGTAAGACCAGATATAAGAATAACTGGAAATATAACAGTTTGTAGGTAGTATTGGGGTTTTCTTTTCATTGTTATACCAAATATAAGTTGATCAAACGTGTCGCCTTCTTCTACAAGTTCTTTATTATTTACAAACGTTTGTATGACATCCCATTCTTCGTTTCCATGGAAACCGGCTGTATTGATATGTGTCATTTCCGGAGCTAACTTTACAGATTCAATAGTGTATGACCAACTCGTCAAATCTATGGTACAGGTTTGCTTGTCATATGGGAAGTAAGTGACGTCTACACTACATTGAGTTTTGTAAAGGCCTGGTGGATCCCAGTGAATAGATCCGTCATGCTTTACTTGCACAAGAAGGTCGTTCCCAGCAACTGGCGATATGACTGTTACCCTACAAAACATCAAAATAAAAACATGTAGATTGAATTAATTTTTCAACAATACAAGGCTGATTAAATAAAAAAAAAATAGAGCTGTTTAGAGTTTTACTGTAATCCAAGATAGGAAAAGTAAAAAAAAAAACTCATCAGAGAATTATATGTGCTTGGTAACAGCCGATACAAGAAAGAACACGACAAACGTCAATGACAAACGACAATGTAAGATGAACCATGAACAGGCAAAACAAACTGAGATAAAATAATATATACAATATGTGTAATATACATTTGTCATGTATTTGATCGATGATATTCTCAAACTCGAACAAATAACTAATATAACTAGTGTGTGTGTGTGTGTGTGTGTGTGTGTGTGTGTGTGTGTGAATAATAGAGTTTGCTTTACCAAACAATCAATGCGCTCATAGAGCCAATGTCGTTTGCTATAGACAAGAAGAATAGACAAATAGAAATAAGTTTGCCAGTTTTTTTGGTTTTTTTTTAATATTAATTTTTTTTTGGATTGTAATTCAACATGGACCGGTATGTTTGTGTTTGAAAAAAATCCCACTTTACTCACCAGTCACTAGTCTCATGTAACTGTTTATTTGGATTTGTTATAACAAACAAAAAACAATAAATGAATTACATTGGAATCCTTTTTTCAAATCAATTTTTTTTTTGTTATATAGTTTAATCTTGTTAATTTTTAATCAAACGTTTATGTACTTACACATTACCAACAATAAGTTCTGGTTTCCATATCTTTGATTCTTTAAGGTAAATGTAATCAACATTGTCATAGCTACTAGGTGTCCATGATAAACGGGCATCGGTCCATTCCTTAAAAGCAAAGTATCAAAAAATGTTACTATAAACATTAGTAGCATATCTATTATTCAAACTTATGAAGAATGATTCATGATATCCATCGTATTTGTAATAAATCGGGGATCTGTTCAAATCTATATTAAGGAATTGAGCAACCGAAATATTTTTAACAAAATATAATGCATACATTAAAAATACACTACTTAATTGTAAACATTTCGTTCTTATTTCTATTCTACTATATGTTTTGTCTCGTTGTCACTTTACGTTTTGTTGAGTAAGAAGTAGATCGCCCGGTTCGAAAGCGAAAGACGGTTAATTAGAAACCCGGCAGTTTCTAAATGGGACTTATCACTTTGCAGCGAATCAACTTGCTCACTTTGGGTCAGTATAATGTCACTGGAGGGTACTAAGCTAGCAATTTAAAATAATCCTGTTTGCGCGCTAGTACGCAGCATACCATAAAGCAAACTCGAAAGACTTCACACATACGAGCTATTCTTGAATTAGTTCCAAGATAAACTTGCTATCTTCGCAAATAGCAGACTAAATTGCCGATAAATAATATTGTAATCATTTAACCTTTGTGTAACCATAAGAAAAAAGTTCCTTATCAAGTTATTTAGTAATTCAGGAATCGAACAACTGAGTTGTTTTGAACATTTTATAGTTCATACAATAAAATACACTACTCTGTAAAATTGTTCTCATTATCAGTTTGTTTGTTTGGAAGTTTCGATTAATTTATTTTCAACTGTTTAGTTTATGTTTTTTATCAACCTTTTGGGTCCCTAGTGTCACTGATGAGGAATGTTTTTTGAATTGTGCCAATATGACACATAAAAATGTAACAGGTATTTTTGTTATCAAGTTATATACTTACAATTGTAAACCATCCAGAAGTGGACAGGGTCTGTGAACGTATACTCTACAAAAACCAAAGAAAATTTATATTTGCTTGTAGCCGGATTATCACATTATTTTTTACAAAATTACAAGAATTGATAGCTAAATAATACAATATACTTAGAAATGACAATACCGTCAAAAATCATTCTCCTTACCGAAAAAAAATTATAAACATAAAAAATAAAGTAAGAATTGTAAACCGCGATTTTGGAACGATATAGATTAATATATTCCACTAGTAATAAGAAAAGGTCAATTGTGTCCTTTTTAAAGATGAAGTGAAAATTCCGTAATTAAAATTTGGACCTAATTTTAGTGCATTTTTAAAAAATCCAGCTTATGTTCCAGAATCCAGCCCGTGATATGAAACTATCAAAGTTAAAAAAAGTAATTTGCAACATTTTGGATAATTATTTAGAATATTTCTACCACTTGTTACTTGATTCAATAATCTTATACAACCAATTCAAAGGACAGCATCCACATCACATTGAGTGCAAATAAATAATTTGACTAGTAATAAAATTTTTATAGAATTCAAATAAATAATTTTAAGTAAATAATTTGATTTGATGATTTTTTTTAATTAATATTCATCAAATATTTGTCCGTCAATTAACGATTTATCGATATCGATACAGATTCTTTAACCGATCGATGTTACTGATAATCAATGGACAAACTGTACTAATAAATAATTAAAATATTAGTAGATTCTTCGTTTCTCACAATTTAAATTGGACAAATAAACAAATGTCATTGTTTACGTGACCGTCATGTAATGGTCACCATGTTTTGTTACATATATCTCAGAGATTAAAGAATCTTACCTACAAATGAGACATTGTTGATTTGTTCATCTAGGGCGCCGAATTCGATAAAAAAATTCTGAAGAAATGAGATTACACTCAACCATATTCATTTTTACTAAAACCCTGTTTTTCAAAGACTGTAGTCACGGTTAACAAACCTTTACCATTTCATATGCATATATTTATTAGGATAGACATAATGTACAATGTCAATCTCTACTAAAAACCTTATTTCAAAACGTCTGCGCACTCTTTAAAAAAGTTCACTTCATACGGCATATTTTCAATGTCTAATAACTCGGCCTTTTTGACTTATAACACTTTTTAAGACATAATTGAAAATTAATAATATAGATGACATCATAATTTACTTTTTCTAGTTACAATAATAAAAAAGTAGAGCTGAAACTTTTCGAACCCCAACTAGTGACCATGCCATACATCCTGACAATGCCCTTAGGGACATTCTCAAAACATTTTTAAAAAATAGATAAAACATTTAAACGAATTTATTTTAAAAAATCAAAAAGTCAATGCCAATTTTAGTTGTATACAGCGAATCAGAAATGGTATTATTATATTCACATATTTCTAACAGATATAAAACTATTTATAAGTAATTTTAGAGGTGGTAAACAAACAACTTTTTTTAAATTGGACGCTGGAAAAAATATCAAGAGAAAATAGAAATGTGAAAGGAGATGAATACCACTATATCTGATGTTGTACCTCCTTGTCGGTCGAAAAAATATGTTTATTTCAAGGAATTTTCTATCAAACCAAATACTTTAAAACTTTTTTTTCCTTTTATAATAATACAAATTTATCTTTACAAATTAAATTATACAAACTTTTACAAATTTGAATGAAAAAATGGGTCTTCCTGGTTAAGATAATATATTTGTATGTAAATATAAAGCTGTTATCAGTCTATCATTTATTATATTGATATAAATATATTTTCATTCTGTATGTAATTTTAATTTCTAAAATAAAACAATTGAGCCCTACAATCCAATATATTATATTGATTTCTTAAAGTTCTTTAATGTCACTGTACATGAATGTAACATGACTGGAAATTTTTTAAATTTATCAACTTATTTTCTTTTTTTCTTTTTCTTTTTTTTTTTTTTTTTTTTTTTTTTGTTTATTAGAAGTAAGTTAATATATATATATATATATATATATATATATATATATATATATATATATATATATATATATATATATATATAATATATATATATATATATATATATATATATATATATATATTCAGCCCTTGATATTCAATCTAAGATGTGTGGCGATGTATTTATAAAATGGTTAAGAAACCAATTAATGTATCACTTTCACTACCCCCACTTCTTTCACTTTCACTGTGACTATAAATATCAGAATCTTATTACATTTTTTTCTATATTTTATTGTCTTAATGCTTTAGATTCCAAGTAATAGTATATAGTATTCCTTTATAAAGTACATGTATGTTCAACTACCTTCATCCAATTTGGTCCCATCGCTAAAATCATTATATATCATTTTTCAACATTTGCTGATTTCAAAGTTTTATTATTCACTAGATATGCTTTAAGCGTTAAAGATGAAATGCCGGACGGGAACTCGGATGATTAAATTACCATTGTCCTTTACTTTTTGTCTGCCGAATATTTATACTTTTTTTAATTATTTATTTATTTTTTCATTATAATTATTTATGGCAATTGTATTAATTTCTTTTCAACATATTTGGGATATTTTATGTTAATAATTGTCAATAAATATTTTTATTTTTTGTCAAATAATTATTAGCTTTTTTCATGAAAACTAGCATTATCTAAAACTATTACTGAATTTTCAGTCAGTGAGGGCATTCATTGGTTTCTTGACCATTTTATTAATACATCACCACACGTATTATTATGAATATCAAGGGCTGAATTATTTTTTATTACTGAAACCAAATTACAATTTTTAAAAACAAGGCTCATAACTATGCATGTAAAATAAGTCTCTAACCTTAAGCAGAAGACAAAGGCGAAACCCTTAAAGAGTTAAATCTCTGATTATTTTATCGATACTTTCTGCAAGTAACTGCTTTTTATAACGAAGCCCGTATTTAAGTAATGTTTTGTACAAGAGACCTACAGAAATGTTAAGTGTGTATATTTAACAAAATTCCCTGTGTTAATTTTGATGTCTCATATGTGCACAGTGCGGAAATTCATTATATCTGATAGGATGTTTTAAATTAAAATTAATCCAGTTTTATTAATCTGACCTTTATGGATAAATAACTAAAATTAAAAGATGAATAATTAAAAAAGGTCATGGCTTATAAGGCTTAAAAGTTAGAATTAATAAACAAAAAAATTTCAGTTTGAAGTTAAATTGACAAAATTAAAATAGATCTTTAGCAGAGATTATGATCGTATATAAGGTCACTCAGTATTGAACTAACTTTGCCCAATGAAAAAAAAATTGTAAAAATTTTAAACTCTAAATACATTCTTTAAAAAGGAGATTTAGGAATAATAATTTAATTTCTTTAGAATTGAGGTAAAAGTGTAAATGAATCGTAATATTTGGATAGGCATTAATAAAAAAAAACAAGCAATAAAGCAGAACCTTTTAACAAGTTTTATGCGGAAATGTATGTCCACATAGCTGGGCTCATTAAAAAATTGAAGGTTATTATAAAAATAAATCATAATGTTTAGATCGGCAAAAAGAAAAGAAAGATGGAGGAGCCAACTTACTTTGCATAAAGAGGTGTGTAAATTTGGTAAATTGTTCTTTTTTTCAATTCCTTAACACATTCAAAATAATAAGATAAATCCATTAATAATAAACATGATACATTTATTTGCAATTTACATCTGAAAATATATCACAGACATTGTCTACTTTCTGCAATAACTAAATCTCAAACAAATTCGACTTCTGTTAACATATATCAAATCAACAACAAGCTACAGTAGAATGCTATATATGGTAATGGCGTTATAAACTGGTTCCGGAAAAAATTACTTACCAACTCATTGATATGCAGTAGATGAAACTGCACATGTACATCAATTAGAGATGCTGGTCTGACATCGACATCATAATCTGTTAAAATAGCTGTATGAATGTTACTAAATGTTGTTGTGTTAAATGTTTGTATCCCAATAACTGAAAATAAAAATTCTAAGACATAAATAAAGAGATTTATAGACAAAAATGTGAAGCATTTTATAGCTATTTACAGCAAGTGGTTTACTGAGCAAATAGTATTTAAAAAATAACATAACTTTATTAAAAAAGAAAATAACCTTTTACTTATTATGCAAGGTATCTGTCAAAGTTGAAACAACAAACTTCTGTTCACAATGTCCTGCTTCTATTTAATGAGAAGCATGGGCGTATAATACGCAAGTTTGTGTGAATGGCGCCCTGATAGAAAGTTATCTTTCGCCAAGGTTTTGCAATAAATAAAATTAAAATACACGTTCCTCTTGGTGAAACGGAAGTAATTTAACATGGTCAAGCAAAAACAAATTAAAAATATGTGTAATTTCTTTTACATCAAGTAAACCATTTCATTTTTCAATATAAGTGAAATATCCACATTTTAAAAGCAAATGACATTTAGTCCATTTAACCCCATCAAAAGATCGGAATCGTAACATTTTTACCATCAAAGAACAAAATCTTTTTAATATGTTACAGTTGAAAATGATTGATTTTCAACTAAACAATACTTTGACTTAAAATCAAGAACATCGATATTTCATAATTTATTATACACGTTGTCATAATGGTTTAATGTTGTTGTACGTGGAATCAACAATTTTTTCAGCTTTTCGTAACAAGACACTTATTAGTTTTCATAATTTTAATAATAAGAACAGGTTCATGTGGTACGTAAAATTGCGCAAGTTTCTCTGATCTGCATTGTACTAGTGAGACCTATGGCGGCGTTAGAGTGCTAGTACATTGGCCAGCAATATCACAGCTTTATAATGGTACCTAACCTACAAATACAGATTTACGACAAGTGGAATCCCTTTCACAATAAAATCAAACGGGATCGAACCGATTAAAAGTGGTGTTAAATAATGTGTTATCAAAACTTACCAAACAATGCTTGAACTAAAATAAAAAGGTATTTCTGACGGATAGCCATGTTGATCTAAGTCCATTTACTTAGAATAAACTTGAGTGTTTGAATCTTTAATCTTTGGACATTTCTAATAGATTTCTAAGTGATATTGTGAAACAAATCACTAAAAATTTATAATGACAGCTAGTTCATTATTTACATACACTAGAATAAATAAATGATTATTATTCTTCCCTCCCCATGGGTATTGATAATTATTAGTGGTACGACTCATTTACTGTATCGTTCATCAAACACCTTTCAGATCTACCATTATCAATAAGGGGTCAATTGCACATTGGGAATTCTATGATTAGATTCCTAGTTCAAACTACTATGAAAGTAAATAGTATAAGTAATAATTATATATATATATATATATATATATATATATATATATATATATATATATATATATATATATATATATATATATATATATATATATATCGATTTGAAATGCAACATTTAACTGAATGTGATAAAAATAATTTTGATTTTTTATCAACTTTCACACCGAAGAAGAAGACACTGGATAAACATGAGTATCTTGTTAAAGGACAAGCAAAGTCACTGGCCAATGCTACTCAAGAAGCACAAGTCACTGGTCAATGTTACTCGAGGAGCACAAGTCACTGGTAAATGTTACTCGAGGAGCACAAGTCACTGGTAAATGTTACTCGAGGAACACATGTCACTGGTAAATGTTACTCAGGAGCCCAAGTAACTGGTAAATGTTACTCAGGAGCACAAGTCACTGGTAAATGTTACTCAGGAGCACAAGTCATTGGTAAATGTTACTCGAGGAGCACAAGTCACTGGTAAATGTTACTCAGGAGGACAAGTCACTGGAAAATGTTACTCGAGGAGCACAAGACACTGGTAAATGTTACTCGAGGAGCACAAGTCACTGGTAAATGTTATTCGAGGAGCACAAGTCACTGGTAAATGTTACTCGAGGAGCACAAGTCACTGGTAAATGTTACTAAAGGAGCACAAGTCACTGGTTAATGTAACTCGAGAAGCACAAGTCATTGGTAAATGTTACTCGAGGAGCACAAGTCACTGGTAAATGTTACTCGAGGAGCCCAAGTCACTCGTAAATGTTATTCGACGAGCACAAGTCACTGGTCAATGTTACTCGAGGAGCACAAATCACTGGTCAATGTTACTCGAGGAGCACAAGTCACTGGTAAATGTTACTCGAGGAGCACAAGTCACTGGTCAATGTTACTCGAGGAGCACAAGTCACTGGTAAATGTTACTCGAGGAGCACAAGTCACTGGTAAATGTTACTCAGGATCACAAGTCACTGGTAAATGTTACTCAGGAGCACAAGTCACTGGTAAATGTTACTCGACGAGCACTAGATATTGGTAAATGTTACTCAAGGAGCACAAGACATTGGTAAATCTTACTCGATGAGCACAAGACACTGGTATATGTTACTCGAGGAGCACAAGACATATGTAAATGTTACTCGATGAGCACAAGACACTGGTATATGTTACTCGAGGAGCACAAGACAAATGAAAATGTTCTCGAGGAGCACAAGTCACTGATAAATGTCATCGTGGAGTAAAAGACATTGGCTAATGTTACTCGAGCAGAAGTCACTGGTCAATGTTACTCGAGGAGCCCAAGTCACTGGTAAATGTTACTCGAGGAGCACAAGATATTGGTAAATGTTACTCGAGGAGCACAAGATATTGGTAAATGTTACTCGAGAGTACAAGATATTGGTTAATGTTACTCGAGGATTACAAGACATTGGTAAATGTTAATCGAGGAGCACATGTCACTGGTAAATCTTGCTCGAGGAGCACAAGACACTAGTATATGTTACTCGAGGAGCACAAGTCACTGGCATATGTTACTCAAGGAGCAGAAGTCACTAATATATGTTACTTGAGGAGCACAAGACACTGGTATGTGTAATTCGATGAAAACAAGTCACTGGTAAATGTTACTCAGGAGCACAAGTCGCTGGTAAATGTTACACGAGAAGCACAAGTAACTGGTATATGTAAGGCGAAGAGCTAGGACACTGATATATGTTAATCGAGGAGCAGAAGTCACTGATATATATTACTCGAGGAGCACAAGACACTAGAATGTGTTACTCGAAGAACACAAGCCACTGGCAAATGTTACGCGAGAAGCACAAGACCCTGGTATATGTTACTCGAGAAGCAAAAGGCACTGGTATATTTTACTTGAGGAGCACAAGTCACTGGTAAATGTTACGCAAGGAGCACAAGACATTGATACATATGTTACTCGAGGAGCACAAGACACTGGTATATGTTACTCAAGGAGTACAAGCCACTATCATATGTTACAAGGGGAACACAAGACTCTATTATATGTTACTCGAGAAGCACAGGTCACTGGAAAATGTTACACGCGGAGCACAAAACACTGTAACATATGTTACTCGAGGAGCACAAGACACTGGTAAATGTTACGCGAGGAGTACAAGACACTGGTAAATGTTACGCGAGGAGCACAAGACACTGATATATGTTACTCGAGGAGCACAAGACATTGGTAAATGTTACTCGAGGAGAAAAACATATTGGTTAATGTTTCTTGACGATTACAAGACATTGGTAAATGTAAATGTTACTTTAAGAAGCACAAGACACTGGTTTATGTTACTCGAGGACCACAAGTCACTGCTATATGTTACTCAAGGAGCACAAGACACTGGTATATGGTACTCGAGTAACTATCTTTCATTTATCATAACGTTCAGGAAAATAAACAAAAAATATTTAGAGTTCTTTCATAAATCGATTCCCAAGACAGCGGTAATTATAGAGATATATTTGAATGGATTTATAAATTATACTCAATATAGTTTCTAATAAAAAATCGCTAATGAATTACAAATATATTGTATACATACAAAGCTGTATTTATCTAAATTATAAAGTTTAACATAGTTTATCGGAAATCAATATGAAAGTTTTAATCCATGTACTTTAAATTCTTAAGCATTAATTTAACTAATTAATTAAATGTATGACATGTGAATAATTATTGACCGTTCTGGTTTTTCATTTATTGTTCCCATTAACAAAACGTTTATCTAAGTCCCAGAATGAGGTCATGGGCGTTTATATACTGTTAACGTATTAATTTTAGCGTGTGCGTACATTCTCGGCTAATTCGCATGGATTTAAATGAGCGTAAAACAACTTTTGGATGGAGCACTAACATTATGTAACTATTTCAGCGGTGTATTTAAACTAGCGTTACTGTTCTAGCGTGAAAATCGCTAAAATTAATTCACCGCTAAAATAAGTACGTTTCCAGTATACAATTTTTATCACTTTAGTTTTTCATGATCATTTTTCTATTTCATGAAAAAATACCTTTGATTAACAGCTTGATTGTAGTGTAACAGGAGGGAAGAAACACCTGAAAAAAAAAACACATCCTAACCAACTGCCCCGACTGAGGATCGAACCCAGCCCTTCTGGATGTTAAGCGAGCGCTCTACCACGAGCCTAAAAGATCCGGACTAGATAGTCTGGCGGTAAATCACTCTATTATACCTACTATAAACACAAACACCACGACTAGCTCAGTTCCACTACATTCCTTCCCTGTTACCTGGAGATTTCCCAACTTGGAAATCTCACACAACCCCTCCGTGGGTTATTTTGTTGGGCGCCAAATGTAACAGGAAGGAGGAACAACCTGAAAAAAAAAACACATCTTCACCGAGTGCTCCGGCTGAGGATCGAACCCAGCCCTTCCGGGTGATAAGCGAGCGCTCTACCACGAGAGATCCGGACCAGATAGTCTGGCAGTAAATCATTCTATTATACCTACTATATACACAAACACCACGACTAGCTCAGTTCCACTACAGTAGTATTGTTTTACGTCGCATCAGCAATTTAATAGCTATTCGCGACGAGAGCGAGTTTATTTATCTCTAAAGCAATTTGGGTATGCTCGAGATGTGCGAGTGTGTTATATAGTCTGTCGCAGTGGCCATGGACCCTTTTTTCGCCTTCAATCATGATTGACATAAAATACTATTACATTACTGAAAAGTGGAATAGATTTATTGTTTTCATATCCAAATATCTTAACTTATATAGCGGCGGTCAGTTTTATAACGTTTGAAAAAAGCGTAGTGTCTGGCCCCGGTTTTACAATCATTCCTCAACCACCAAGATTTTCTTCAACTTATACTTTCCAAATTTGAAATCTAGATAATTTAACTGTTAAGATATTTAAGAATTTAAAGTGTCATTTTGAAGATCACTTCAAGCTTATAACATATGTATTAATTTTTTTTCACAAATGTTTATTTGTAATTTAAAAAGAGATTACCAAATTTTGCTAAATTTAGGTTTAGGAAAATCTTTGTTGAAAAATGACTGTGAATCGGAGGCCTCGAAAAAACCATCGATCTTACACAAGCAAATTGAGAAACTTTCTCAGTTTAGATTCGAATCTTG
This sequence comes from Tegillarca granosa, assembly GCA_029721355.1. Taxonomy (NCBI): domain Eukaryota; kingdom Metazoa; phylum Mollusca; class Bivalvia; order Arcoida; family Arcidae; genus Tegillarca; species Tegillarca granosa. The sequence goes on along the minus strand of CM056597.1, from coordinate 40,039,537 downwards.
CTGTTTAGAGACGCAATGACTCGCAAGTGCGAACCATATGAACAACAAACAGCAGTGTATATCAAGAGAGAGAGGGGGAGAGAGAGAGAGCGAAGGAACATCCATCAAATAAAAGATGGTAGAAGATTTGGATCCCATTTGTTATATCTGACGTATCAACCACTAAATGTTATGATTATAACACATAAATAGTTAAAAACAACTTTATATACTAGCGGAAAAAAGTAACTGTGCATCAATAAAATTTATAATTTCGCTATAATTACTGAATGTATAAATCTTAAAACTTGCACAAATGGTAAGTGTATATACCTCTATCATATCGCTTGGTCATTGCATCAATTGCCCGTGATTTTACGCTTCATGCGCACGGGTCGGTTTTCACGCAATTGTCGCCCAGCATTTCAGTGTGACAATATTTTAGGAATAATTTACTGTTGTTTGTTTGTTTGGACACCAGGAAACCAGAAAAGCAAGTTTATTCGGTTGAAAGCTTCCATAGTGTAATGCCTAGGCTGAATGAAAATGATCGCCTCCGCGCAGTTGGTATGCTTGAGGCTGGTATGACCCAAAGTTTTGTCCCTAGACATTTTGGTGTCCACAGAAACACTGTTTATGCTTTATGGAGACGATAACAGTTTGGCACCACTAGATACCGCCCTCGTTCAGGACGTCCACGCGTAACGACACGTCAGCAAGACAACCATATCCGGCTTGTGCACCTACGGAAACGTTTCGAAACTGCCAGTACTACTGCCCGGAGCATTCCTGGACTACGCCCAATCAGCCCCAGAACAGTACGGAATCGTTTGTAAACGGGAAAGACATATTCGCCAACGACGTCCGGCAATCCGTCCAATTCTACAAGGACATCATCGCACAGCTCGTCTTGCATGGTGCAGAACACATTTACGCTTCAATCGACGAGACTGGGCACAAATTATGTTCACCGATGAGTCCAGATTTCACTTGGACAGCAGTGACGGACGCTCCAGAGTTTATCGGCGCATTGGAGAACGTTTCCATGACGCGTGTGTGGTGAAACGACGTTCGTTCGGTGGGGGCAGTGTAATGGTTTGGGGTGGCATCACAGCGAATGACAGAACTCCTCTGGTAGTCATCAACGGGAATTTGACCGGTGTACGGTACCGTGATGAAATCCTACAGACCCATGTCATCCCATTCATTCAAGGATAGCAACGTAACGTCACTTTTCAGCATGATAATGCAAGACCACACGTCGCACGGGTTGCAATGGATTTTCTGGCACAGCATAACGTCAATGTGTTACCGTGGCCAGCCGTTTCACCCGACCTTTCTCCAGTTGAACACGTATGGGATGAAATGGAACGCCGATTACATCATCTGCCCAATCAGCCTGTTACATTGCAAGGGTTGGCCCAAGCGTTAGACCAGATATGGAACAACATCCCTCAAGCATTCTTTAGGCATTTAATCAACTCTATGAGGCGTCGCTGTCAGTCCTGTGTCAAGGCTAATGGTGGTCACACACGATACTGATCTTGTGAACTGACTTTTACTATCTGCTACATTTCTAGTCCCCTGCGTATGAAATAACAGTATCTGTAACCTTTTCAATGACATGAATTTGTAAAGAAATATCTAATAAACAAATACGAAATTATTCATTGCTTTGCATTTCAAATTATTTTATAATCTCACATTTCAGTCATTCACAGTTACTTTTTTCCGCTAGTATATTTAATTTTAAAACAAACCTGTTTTGGCTGCTTAATATATTAACAATTCTCTTACTGTATTAGAAGCAAATATTGTCATAAGTAGGCCAGTAGTTTCAAAAGAAATGATTTTCATTAAGATTAATTAAAACAATCCAATAGCAATATGACATAAACAACATGGTCCTTCAATTTTGGTTTTGGTTTCGCAAGACAAACCATTTACCTATCAATAGAGGTCAGTAACTATTTTAATGTTCCACTTATATTTTCAGTCTAAAACGAAATAAAGCATTGCCCCTTCCAACACTAGTTGGTATTGGAAACAATGTTTCAACCCTACACACAGCCGCCAGGCATAAAATGTGTTAGAATTAAAGAAAATTCGGACTACGAATCTTATTTTTGCCAAAGAGGAATGCCTCCCAAGATAACCATGTTTTTCACGTAAGTTTAATTTTGATCGAGATGTAATGTAGGAAAAATGTAAGTGAAATATTAGAATAATCTATCATAATTTTATTATCTAGGTGTTAACTTTTGAATTTGATCCTCGTTTTAGACCACTCGGTCACTGAGGCTCCACGTAGCGTGGAGTGGAGTTACGGTGTTCAACGATCCATCAAGTTTTATCACTAATATCGAGGCAGTTAGATCTCTAACGGTCGGAAAGCGGAGTGCCCGAAGGAAACCTGTCCTTCGGCAAACAAATCTTTCTCATACTGGTCTAACAAGGATATGACCCATTGACATTAGAACCTAGGAGGTCGGTAAGAGAAGGTGTGCATGCTTAACCATCGATACCCCCTATAATTAACACTGGATTCATTTTGACTGATTTAATGGGGTTTTACGTTCGTCAAGAATATTTCACTTATAACGAGACCCCACCAGCTATAGATGATATGCCAGAATTTTTTTACCTTTGCAGTGGGCTTAGGGCAATGTGCTGGGAAGGTTCTTTAACGTGCCATGCCTGTCGTGACACTGGGCATCGGTTTTTAAGGTCTAATCCAAAGGAAACCGTGACTTTTATTTCTGTAGTGGTTAAGACCCGGCCTCACTTCCTTGATGGAAGTTCACGTGTATAACATATTTCGCCAGTTTGCAAAGTTTTTATTTTTTTTTTTTTTTTTTTTTTTTTTTTTTTTTGGATTGTGATATGGACAGGGACTGGTATGTTTGTTTTAATTTTAATTCAACACATACTAGTATTGCATCAGCGACATTTAATACGCTTTCGCTAATTGCATGTCATACGCTACAAAGCTAAATGTCAGTTCAGGCATGTAAACAAATAAATCAAATAATTTTTACTTATATTTTATTTATTTGTAACCTACAAAAATGATATGTTGCGTTCTTAACTTATTTAAGTTATGTGATAAAACAAAAAAATGCACAAACATATCTACCAATAATAAAAAGGAATGAAGCTGTAACCTATATAAAGGATACAGAGTATAAAACAAATTCTTTGGGGAATGACAGACTAAAGAAAATGAGATTCATTATACTTGAGAATGTTAAATATAAGCCTCGACTTTTTATCTGAAAATAAAATTACATGATTTCTTATGAGGATATCAAAAGTTACACATACTTTACTAAACTCAAAATTTCTTTCAATAAAAAATTTTGAATTCTGACTGAAAAATTTCTTCAATTTTCAAAATATGAAAAGAAATTTTGGTGTCATTCTGAACATTATTTTCAGATTAAATCATTATTTTTTTTCCAAATTTTGTCAAAAAAAAAATTATATATAGAACAATAAAAGACTGCTTCAATATGCTCAAATTCAGTTGTTTTTTTAAAAAAAAAAAAAAAAAAAAAAAAAAAAAAAAAAAAAAACTAACTTAATGTGTAATTTTATTGTCATATACCATTTTTGAATGTATTTTATGATTAAATTAAAAAATTATATATAACAATAATATTCTTGCCATGAAATATAAAAACAATAGTTGTTCAAAATTATTTATGTTAATTGAACTAACAATACCAATTTGTTAATCTATCTATGCAGTGAAGTGCAGAACTCATTTTGTTCATTGGTGGAACATCAAAATAAAAACAACTTCTCAGTGTACAATCTGATGTTGGATCTTCAGTGGAAGGAACATAAAAGACTTTAACCATTAGCTTGTAATTTAATTGACTTTTATATCTAAGAACATTTAAATCAGCAAAAATAAAAAGTTCATTTTGGTACTGATGTCATCTCTATGATAATAATAAATTCAGGTCTGAAAACTTTAATTAAACCACAAATATCTCATTATCTTTACATATAATTAAAACATAGCAATTTTAAAGCTTCTTTACATTTAAAAAAAAATTAAAGCAAAAATGGGAATATTTTGAACACCCATCAAATAATGTTGCCATAACGTTATATATATATATATATATATATATATATATATATGCATGCTTTGATGTTCAATTTTTTGGATTTAGAAGGTATAATTTAAATACAACTTTCTTATCACTTTTATTTTAAAATACATCATAGCTAGGATGAGAATGAATACTGAGAAAGCCAAACACACACACAAAAAAAAGATTACCATACTTGTAATGATGTTTGGGGCTAAATCTGCGTGTGGATAAATCCTGATATAATACATGTATTAAATATATATATATATATATATATATATATATATATATATATATATATATAAACAGAAGTCCAAGTAATTCATGGACTTCTGATATAAACTATATATATAATAATACACATGTTCCATGATGCACCTGTTGTCACAGAGTATCATTTTATATTTATTTATCAAAGATGTGATTGACAGGTAACACCTGTTATATATGATATGATGACATGTTAAATATTTATTCGAACTTTTCCATCCGTTTTCCAGTATCATAAATGTAGAAAAAGCCATTCATAATGAGTTTAATAGTATGATGATGTGAACACTAAAAATAAGCACCAGATATGCACAAATAACATATGTATTTTTAACAACATCAATGTCTTTAAATTGTGATTTTAAATATGGTATCTAAGATAAAAAATTATGAGCACAAATGTACTTTTTTTTGTACTCATAAAATACTTATTTTCATTAAACATGACCCAAGAAACAAATTACCCTGAATACTGTGCATACACTATTATCTGTGAAAAAATCTATCTCTGTATGAGCTCTAAGGTCTTAATCATCACTTTGCTAATGACATGAATTTAAATTCAAAATGTGAGACACTGAGACCATCATCAAACTAAATGACTACCCTGTAAGTTTGAGTTTATTATGGAGTGAAGATTACCTGTGGGTAAAAAAAACATTTAACTGTGTGAAAACAAAATCTATCAACTCATTGAAATTGTGATGTTAAGCCAGAATGGTGAATACTGGTAACCTATCATTTGGAATTTATCAATTACAATCATATAATAATGCAGTTGTAATAATAATAATAATAATAATAATAATTCCAAAAAATAATACATTTATAATAATAATAATAAGAAGAAGAAAAAGTAAAAGAAGAAGAAGAAAAGGAATTCCAAAAATAATAATAAAAATACATTTGTAATAATAATAATAATAAAATTAAATTAAAATTTTAAAAATAAAAATTATAAAAATAAAAAATTAAAGTACATATGTATATTTAAACATGTTTTCTGTTATTCCAATCATGAATGTTTACCTCACTACAGATCTGTATTATAATGATGTTCTACTTATCCCATTAAAACTACCTTAATTGAAGTTAACATTTGGAGATCAGATGTTGACAAAGTGAAAATGTAGTATTGATTTTATATGTATATTTAATGTTGCACTATACAACTGTTTTAATATTGCATTAATATATATATATATATATATATATATATATATATATATATATATATATAAGGACATATGTCTACCAAAAAAAAAAAAGTTTCCCAGTCTTTTTGTCCTTTTGGTATCCTTTCAAATATAAATTTTATCAATATGAATTAGTTTTAGTATGCTTAAAGTCTAAAGACTCATCAGGCTAGCATTTAACCCCTGCTTCAAAATTGTTCTGATATAAGATTCAAGATAGTACATTTAAAGGTCAAGGTCACAGATGCATAAGAAGTATTGAATATCCCCTTGAATATGGGACCATAAACACCATTACCATCTCTATGGGAAACTTTACTAATGTACACCAGATTAATAGATCAGCTGATTGAAACAAATAAATATGAAATTAATGTACACTAGTTTAACAGTTTCCATTCATTTATCCACTGATTGAAATAAAGCAAATATGAAATTAAAATATTTTCTTCAATGGGCTGGGATTTAAATCAACAGAAAATCATGAGTCCTGCATCCTAAACTACTTAATTTCTAACGTGTAATTTCTTATTGATCACACATTGTTAGAATTTTTTTTCTTGAGTTTTTAAAGTTTATTTATAATAGATTTTTAAACTACAGACCAAATTTTTACCTCCAGTTATCAGAGGTATATTCGAGATATCAAAGTTCAGCATATGAAATTTAAAAGTTGAAATGTTGAAATTTAAAAAAAACAAAAAAAAAACAACAGAATTATTCCAACAGAAAAATTGGTATGTTTCTACAATCTTGTTAAAAATAATCATTGTATTGATTGCCCCAGATCGATTCAGTTATGAACTAAAATTGTCACCAAGAGATGAATCTGATAACATAAAACGCTGCTAAAATAAAGCATTAAATGTATAAAAAAAGTAACAAAGATAACTACATATCTAACTTCCTTAAAAACAAGAACAACATGCCCATACTTCACCTACGCATAAGAATCTGACTTCACATTTATGTTAAAACCTGGAGTATCACATTAAAATCTGATGCTTAAGTCAGAGATATCAAGTAAGAATCTGATGCTTATGCCAAAGCTCAAGCCTGGGGCATCATATAAGAATCTGCTGCATACACTGATGCTCAAGCCTTGGGCATCACATAAAATATGACGCTTGCCTTATGCTTGTGCTGATGCTCAAGCCTGGAAAATCACATAAGAATCTGATGCTTGTGCTAATGCTCAAGCTTTGGGTATCTCATAAAAATCTGATGCTGATGCTCAAGCCTGGTGTATCTCACAAGAATATGATGCTTATACTGAAGCTCTAGCCTTGGTTATCTAATGAGTAAATGATGCTTAAGCCTGGGGTATCACTCAAGAATCTGATGCTTATACTGATGCTAAATTTTTGGGCATCTCATAAAAAAACGACACTTTTACTGATACTCATGCCTCGAGTATCTCAAAAGAAACTGATTCTTATGCTGATGCTCAAGCCTTGGCATGAAAATCTGATTCTTACATAGATGTTTAGCCCTCAGGTATCATACAAAAATATGATGCTTTACTGATGCTCAAGCCTAAGGCATGTCTGAAATCTTTGTGAAGACAAGCTTTAAATGATGAAATTAAAAAAAAGGACTAGACAAATAACTATTAAAATTCTGTGTGCGAGTCTCTTCTAGATTGTTCATTCTTTTTATATCGTTTTGATTTGATTTCAGACAATCTGTCATAAGCTTTTTGAATTTCTATAAATTTCTCTTGAGCTTCTTGTTTTTTCTCTTGATCCTTCTGTTTATCAGGATGCCATTCTTTAGCCAGACTTCTATATCGTGCCGTTATTTCCTTTTGCGTTGCTGTTGATTCCAGTCCTAACACCTAAAATATAAAACATATAAATTCGACAAACTGTAGAATCATTAATATTCTTTGCATTAACATTTTGTGACTTCGCCATTTTAAAAATTCTGTTAGGAGAAAATTTCTTGAATTTGAGTTTTATAAAAATAAATCTAATTGGAGGCTTTGGTAATTAAAAATTTCTTTAATATTAAATTTTGTGGTTTTCTCTAACCCACAAAAATAGCAAAATTTAATTTACCCTAAAAATTTGTGTTTCTTTGGTATTATCCATATGTGTACTATAATGTAGTTGTATGGGTAATTCATATTGTACAGCATTCATCAATAGTGAGTCTTAATCCTGACTATTTTTGCATTTTTCATTTTTTGTTATATCTGGGAGATAGTGAAACAAATGGTAAGCCAGCAAAATGGTCTCAGGATAGAACCTGGTGGATTAATTTTAAGATTGCTGAATGAAAATTTAGAAGGTTATTAGGAGATAACGGGTAAATATAGTTTTATTAAGTCTAAATCTTTTCAATCCTTTTGTCTCTCAAAATTACCTTGTAAGCATGAGTTTCCCCTTCCGGATCTAAAGCTTGAACAAATTCTTCCCATAACGTTTTCCAGCCATGGACTTTATAATAATCATACAGTAGTTTTAATGTGTCCTTGGTCTCTTGCCAAGCTGGTGAATTAAAGAAGTTATTGACAGCTTCTCTAACTGGGACCTGTTCACCATCTCTAGTTGTTATTGATGCATTCAGATATATAGCTGCAGACCACAGGAATAAGTAAATACATCCACATACAGTTAATGTTGCTAATCTTTTACAAATGTGACGTTTTGGTTTTCTTTGTTTTTGCCACTCCTTGCCTTTCCAATTTACAAATATTGCAGAAAACAATGTTGGAAATATTATATTTTGTGGATCATATAATAACCATGGCAACCCACAAACTGCACCAATCAATGGCCAATACATTGATGCTTTCTCCCTTTCGATATTAGCAACAAGATGCACTCCTACAAGAGAAACAAGAGACCCATGGGCCTTAACGCTCACCTGAGGATATGGCCAAAATCATTGGCAAAAATACATACAATATTCTAATATACATGCCTATACAAAAGGTTAAATAGTTTCCAAGATAATAAACAATTTCAGTCTTTTTATGCATCTATAACCTTGACCTTTGAACGTATGACCTTGAGTCATATATCAAAATGTTAATAGTTTCCAAGATAATTAACAATTTCAGGCTTTTAATGCACCCATGACCTTGACCTATGAATGTATAACCTTGAGTCATATATCAAAATGATCGTCTTGTCAATACCTACAATATTCTGATATATATGTCTATACAAAAAGTTAAAAGTTTCCAAGAAAATTAACAATTTCAGGCATTTTATGCACCTATGACCTTGACCCTTGAACATATGACCTTGAGTCATATATCAAAATGATTGTCATGTTCATCTTTACAATATTCTAATATATATGCCTATGAAAAAGTTAACAGTTTTCAAGATAATTAACAATTTGAGTCTTTTTATGCATCTATGACCTTGGCCTTTGAACATATGACCTTGAGTCATATATCAAAATGATCGTCATGTCAATACCTACAATATTCTGATATATATGCCTATACAAAAAGTCAATAGTTTCCAAGATAATTAACAATTTCAGGCTTTTTATGCACCTATGACTTTGACCTTTGAACATATGACCTTGAGTCATATATCAAAATGATTGTCATGTTCATCTTTACAATATTCTAATATATATGCCTATGAAAAAGTTAACAGTTTTCAAGATAATTAACAATTTGAGTCTTTTTATGCATCTATGACCTTGGCCTTTGAACATATGACCTTGAGTCATATATCAAAATGATCGTCATGTCAATACCTACAATATTCTGATATATATGTCTATACAAAAAGTCAATAGTTTCCAAGATAATTAACAATTTCAGGCTTTTTATGCACCTATGACTTTGACCTTTGAACATATGACCTTGAGTCATATATCAAAATGATTGTCATGTCAATACCTAAAATATTCTAATATATATGCCTATGCAAAAAGTTAACAGTTTTCAAGATAATTAACAATTTGAGTCTTTTTATGCACCTATGACCTTGACCTTTGAACAGTATGACCTTGAGTCATATATCAAAATGATCGTCATGTCCATCTTTACAATATTCTAATATATATGCCTATGCAGAAAGTTAACAGTTTTCAAGATAATTAACAATTTGAGTCTTTTTATGCATCTATGACCATGACCTTTGAACATATGACCTTGAGTCATATATCAAAATGATCGTCATGTCAATACCTACAATATTCAAATATATATGCCTATGGAAAAAAGTTTACAGTTTCCAAGATAATTAACAATTTGAGTCTTTTTATGCATCTATGACCTTGACCTTTGAACCTATGACCTTGAGTTATATATCAAAATGATCGTCATGTCCATCTTTACAATATTCTAATATATATGCCTATGCAAAAAGTTAACAGTTTTTAAGATAATTAATAATTTGAGTCTTTTTATGCATCTATGACCATGACCTTTGAACATATGACCTTGAGTCATATATCAAAATGATCGTCATGTCAATACCTACAATATTCAAATATATATGCCTATGGAAAAAAGTTTACAGTTTCCAAGATAATTAACAATTTGAGTCTTTTTATGCATCTATGACCTTGACCTTTGAAAATATAACCTTGAGTCATATATCAAAATGATTGTCATGTCCATCTTTACAATATTCTAATATATATGCCTATGAAAAAAGTTAATAGTTTTCAAGATAATTAACAATTTGAGTCTTTTTATGCACCTATGACCTTGACCTTTGAACGTATGACCTTGAGTCATATATCAAAATGATTGTCATGTCAATACCTACAATATTCTGATATATATGTCTATACAAAAAGTTAATAGTTTCCAAGATAATTAACAATTTGAGGCTTTTTATGCACCTATGACCTTGACCTTTGAATGTATGACCTCGAGTCATATATCAAAATGATCGTCATGCCCATCTTTACAATATTCTAGTATATATGCCTATGAAAAAAGTTAACAGTTTTCAAGATAATTAACAATTTGAGACTTTTTATGCATCTATGACCTTGACCTTTGAATGTATGACCTTGAGTCATATATCAAAATGATTGTCATGTCAATACCTACAATGTTCTGATATATATGCTTATGCAAAAAGTTAATAGTTTTCGAGCTAATGCACAATTTTAGTTTTTATAAGCCAAAAATAACATTTCAGGGGCAACAACTCCTATATGCATTATCATATAGTTACGAAACTTTGTATCTTTTTTAATTTTGTCATTCTGAACATTTTCACAATGTTTTGATATTATATATCTTTAAAATTTTTTGAAGAAAATAGCCTAAAACTGCAAAATTACAAACTAGGTCATGACCTTGAACTTTGACCTTGTCCCAATTTTGAAGGTTATTTTAAGAAAAAGTCAAAACTGAAAACCCCATGTCATTATCTGTTCAAGTAGTCAAGCTATAACAATTTGAAGCCATATTACGAAATTTTTAAAATTAAACGCAAAAACGCGTAACCGATTTTTCACCCAAATTTCATGAAATGAACAAACTATAGGCTTAAGACCCTAGAGAAGCCAAATATCACATCAGATTTTTTCTCCCATTATCGGTTTCGGAGAAGAAGATTTTTTAAGATTTTTGGACCCCTAGGTCACAGTGACCTAGTTTTGGTTTCCATGGCAACGCCATGAACAAATCTGAATTGCACTGGCCCATATATGCTTCTGACCAAGTATCATTGAAATCTGTCCAGCAGTTTTGGAGGAGAAGTCGAAAATAGGTGTTAACGACGCACGCATGCACGCTCGCACGCACACACGCCGCACCATGCCATAAGCTCACATGACCTTTCGGTCAGGTGAGATAATAAATACATTTTATGAATATATATATATATATATATATATATATATATATATATACAGTGTATGTATATATATTTATATATATTGCTTTTAAATTTATTTTAATTTTTTAGAGCAGTATTTGTATTTATAGCTCACTAATTGTACTTAACACGTGGGATAATTTGAGCCATTACATGTACAATAACGCAACCCAACAACGAGTTTTTCTAAAGTGGCTTTCAAAATTTAGAGAAATTTCAGTGGTCCCAATATGTGTGTGTGTCTTATGTTTAATATTTACATGTTTTGTGTCATGTTTTTTTTTATGTTCTTTGTTGTATTGACTATTGCTAAATACATGTTTTGAAGTTTTTTTTTCTTATATTACAGATACTGACTTTGTTTTTATCATATGTCCTTCAGAATCAATTTATTTTCTAATGATAATTGTAATAAAATTAATTGTATAAAATATGTTAGAAACATCAAGTTTTTAGCATACAGTTCATTATAGTTTCCTTGCAAGCATATCTCCTATGGACCACATCTTAAATAATTTGTATTTTCACATGAAATTGTTTGCCAAATCATATATGAATGGAAAATCCTATGTTATCAAATTACAGAAAATGAATGGGTTATATAGATCTAATGGGCAATTCCTTTAGAAATGAAAGTGAAACTAGAAAATTTCTTAATGTCAATAAAACACCAAAAATACTACACTGATAGACTAGATCAAATAAGATCACAAAATAGTGACATTCTGTATTCAATATAAAGATCTAAATTATCTAATTGTATCGTGTCTCTGCCTCTGGCAACTACATACACGTATCATAAAAAATATAATTTGTTTTCAGACGAATAACACGAAATGCTTTGACCAGATAACAAAGATACCGGTAATAGACTTCTTGATTAGAGACTTACCAACTGCTACCCCATATGGTGTAACTAAAACTGAAAGTAGCCATCCCCATAACGTTTCCTTTACATACTCTTCAGGTATAGCCATACATATCAGTAGTCCAAAAGTAAAGCCTAGACTTAATTCTCCTGTAAATCTCACAACACTAAATGGTGGTCTTGGATAATATCTCATTCGTGATTTAAACTCATTGATACACCTCACATCTTCGTTAGCAAAACAAACATATTCGGATAATCTCCACAAGTCTCGGAACCAACCCAAACCAAAACAACCACCCCATGTTGCCCACCAAACAAACGCATGTCTATCTCTTCCCAAATAGAAGTGGTGTAAGCCAACCCATCCACCAAACAACCACAGAATAAATGCCACAACAATATTCGCCATCGTTCGTCTATAAACAGGATATGGAAAACTTAAACATACACGTTCATCCCGCTATATTTTCAGGGAATTCCGTCGATATTGTACGCATGCGCATGTATTGAGTGTTTCTAAAAATAAGTATTTTGACGTGTCGTTATCGTATTCAACATCGCAGTCTAGAATATAGAATGGGGTCATACATCACTCAAAACACTTATATTTATTACTTTTTATCATGTTTAAAGACATTTTGTATTTTATCATTAAATAGTGATATTTTATAGATTATTCGAAACAATCGCAGTAGCTCTATTACAATTTCGGAGAATCCCCTTCCCAGGATTCCCCGTATTGTTTACAAGTTGTTAGGGAGCACCTGTCCCAAAGCTGTGTCAGATAAATGGATCGAAAACCAGGACATCTCACAAAGAATGTCCAGGATGCTGTGAATGCATTAGTTTGGATAAAGGTGAACTATTATTTTGTGCGACGAATTGTAATTTTAAGTGTTGAATTGATTTTCCAAATGTCAGTTTATAAGCACCTTTTATTATTTTCAAATCCCCTCTTTTCCGCTGCTATTGTTATTGTTGCAGATGATAATGATGATGGTGATGATTAATGTTTGTTTGTAAATTAATGTTTAATTCTTTAATTCAAATGGAAAGTTTTGTATTACTAGTTATGTTATTTAAATATTAAAACTTTTGATCTGGAGCTTTCATCAGATGTTCATGAAAATGAACTTTTGCTTTCATCTTTATAACAATACACATTAAAATGATAGAAATCGGCAACTGTGAGTTCACTTCGCAAAGGTCAATGGTTTTTTTCCAAACACTCCAGTTTCCTTCATAATTCTGGCTTGATATAAACGAAAGAATCTTGACAGGAGCATAAAACACAATTTTGTTCATTGCATGTGACTCTGTTACTTAAAGACATACACAATACTTAACAAAGACTTAAACCCAGAACATGTTACAAGCAAAATATAGTTCAAGCTCTTTATTTCTCACATTGTACAATTTATAACAAAAAGAAAATATATGTACATTATAATATCCAATAAACAAATAACATGGAATCTATGTAAGATATATGTATATATCAGAAAACACCCATTGATGCCATTAATTATAAAACTCAGCTTAGGTCAGACACTGTAAAAAATAGCAAAAATAGGAAATCCAGCAATGTAGTCATGCAATATGTAATCCCACAGTAAAACACTGAGATCATTGATTATGAAAGCTAGCTTTAGACAGTCACTGGACACACACACACACACACACACACACACACACACACACACACACACATATTCAATATTCTGCCTTATACCATAGCAATAAAATGAAATAAGATTTAATTTTTTATTTACCTATATAAATTCGACTTATGTTCATTTACTTATGCTTTCTTATCTACAGAGGCTTAAATTATTATTATCATTATTATTATTATTATATATTCATTTGTTTTCCTTGTCATCTACATGCATTTTTATATACCACCTTCATTGTATTCTACCGCCAACTTATACATTGTAAATATGTTTGTGCCATAAGTGCATTTGATTATATTTATTCAAATTATTTAATTTAGTTTTCATGTTTTATTGTCATTTATTTATCTATATGTTGTATTGTTCAATATTTTGTAATCAATTTGTGTAAGGACATGTGCCTTATATATTTGTGTATAATATACCTCATGTACCACCTCCTGTGGGCTTGAGAGAATAAAGTGAAATTGTGACATACTTTCAAAAGAAGGTACCCAAGCAGTGATCTTATAATGCAATATGTATCAAAAAAAAAAAAAAAAAAAAAAAAAAAAAAAACACATTGAGACATTTCATTGTAAAACTCTGGACAGGCAACATACATAACAAAATGAGGGTATCCAGTGACTTGGTTATACAGTTGATTGTTTCTGTTTTAATAAGAGGTTAAATATTTATACACAAAAAACTAAATAGTGATATCTCTTGCTTAAAATATAGATTTTTATTTTTGTCGAGCCAGGCATTGCCATAAGGCAAGACTTGGGTGTTATTTTTCCTTTGTCGTCAAGGGCATGTCAAAATGTGAAAGTTTATGTTAAACTAATGTATTTACTACTCAATCAAAAACTAACCAGGCAAGACATTTAAATCCGTGGAATTCTTGTTAAAACTAGAAGTACATAATTTTTTTTATTAGTGGAAGTTTATGTATTTAATATTGGGAGTAATACTTTGAAATATAGGTAACTAAATCTTTATTTGAATATGCAATGTATAGGTATTTGTTTATTTATTTATTTTTTATTTTCTTATTTTTTTATTTTTTTTTTATTTATTTATTTTTTTTTTGTACATACAAAGCATTTTTGTCCTCTTAAACAATATTTTTGATAGACTATAAGAGGTATTTTGTACAATTATCACCATAAACCAAAATGTTTCTGATGTTTTTATTTCAGCTTGTTGGTGTGGGTAATGCCTGTGTTGGGAAAACCTGTATCATAAAACATTTCTGCGAGAGCAAGGTAATTGTGTGATTCATATAGATTTTTATTTGTCATCAGAATTTTTTCACAGTTAACTTCTACATTCAAAACAAAATGTTTTTGATAAACAACAATTCATATTGACAATACATGTATTGTACTTAAGTTCAGTCTCCTTGGAGAATGTTAGTTCTCAAAATTTTAAATACATAGAGATGGGAATATAATTAGTTTCCTGAACTTTGCTTAGATACTGATTGATAAGAGAATGAATTTATAGAATATTTGGAAACTCTGAGTAAAATACATTTTTTTTCTTTTTGTAAATTTTGTAAGTGACTTAAACTAAAGTATAAATGTATACAAAGATATTGTTTTAATCAAAGAGTGTAGTTTTTAATTTATCAATAAGTATCTATCAGTGTTATATACCTTATTCATTGTATATTGATGAATTAATCTCAGGATTTACATACATATGTACTTGTACTTCTCAGGATATTGATTGCCCACATTCCCTGTCCAAGAATGAGGTTAGATCAAGTCTCTACAGAGACATATACAATATTAGATTGAGTACACCTATTGATGATGCTAGGTTTTTTTTTTTTTTTTTTTTTTTTTTTTTTTTTTTTTTTTTTTTTTTTTTTTTACATGTATATAATTGGTTTTATTGTTTAATGATATACGTTTTAATCATATAAAAATATTTTGTGATAAATTTTAATATTTTTGTATAGAGTTACATGTAGATTTGCCATTGTATTGTAAATACAATATATTACATGTTGTATATGTGTAGCTACAATACAGCTAGAGGAATTTATTTCTTAGCTTCATTTTGCTTGCATTTTGCTTGCGTTTTGACTTTGTGTAAAGAAAAGCTAGACAGAGAAATTCTATTTATTGAACTTTTTTTTACTCTTTAATTTATCTTCATTTTCATACCATTGACTTTAGTGTTATTAAGTATTAATTATTATTATTATTATTTTTTTTTTATTTTTTTTTTTGAATTGGAATTAGCTGTTGAAGTCATTTTGTCTTGGATAAAACACAAAAACTTCTATAATATAGCAGTACATGTATTAAAATTTTTTTTTTTTTTTATTTTGCTTTTTATATGCCCGTCTGTGACGGGACGTATTATGGTATGGTGCAGTCCGTCCGTCCGTATGTCCACACGTGGTACACTAACTCAAGAATGCTTTGAGCAATTTTAATGAAACTTTTGTGAAATGTTTGTATCTAAGGCAGAAAGCTCCCTTTTGTTTTTGAGATTCGTATGTTTTCTCGTTGCAGAGTTATTGGCCTTTAATGGTCAAATTTTAGGCATTTTTTTTTTGCATGTTGTACAATAACTCAAAAATGCTTTGAACAATTTGAATGAAAATTTTGTGTTATATTGGTATCCATGGCAGAGAGTTCCCTTTTATTTTTGAGATTCGTATGTTTTCTTGTTGTAGAGTTATTGGCCTTTAATTGTCAAATTTTAGGCATTTTTTTGCATGTTGTAACTCAAGAATCATTTTTTTATGAAACTTTTGTGTTATATTTGTCCTATAATCAAAAAGGTTTGTGAATAAACATTGAGAAATAAATTTGCTACTTTGTTTTAAAAAAATTTGTTTCAGTTAAATGTCAAGTTGTTTAAGACATTAAAAAAGAAGTTTAAATATCTGAGGTGCACATCATGCGCTAAACTGTCAAAATTTGCTGAGTTTTTATCTAAACTTTTATAGGCTAAATTAAAAGAAAAAAATTCATTTTGTTATGCATGCAGTTTATGCATTGAGCAAAATGTCAAATTCTTTCATCCTTCCATTTAAAAAAGATTGATTTTAAAACAAAAATGAAATTTTTGATTTTATTTAAAAAAAATTACCAAAAGACAAGACATGTAGACATATTTTAAAATGGAAAACCCACAATTATATTCTTATCTGACTTTAAGAAGTTTTAAAATTAAATGCATTTGTTACTACATTAAACATTATATATTGAATTGTGTTTCAATTATTTTGTATAGTTCAGTTCAGGTTATCAACCAACAGTTGGAGTTGATTATGGATTTAAGATACAGAATATACAAGGACTTGACTGTAAGTAAAAATTAAAGTGAACATGTATACGTCATATACAAAATGACAGTGATAATCCTGTATTATAGATGAAATGATATTTCTTACAACCTATGCAGTACATGTAGTTTAAGGACAGAAAAATGCTAGATACTAAAAATGTTCAGTTTGTAAACAGTCCATTTATAAGTTTGTTATAAATATAATAACTCACCAGATGTATGGTATATATATATATATATATTTATATATATATATTGCTAGTTGTAATTGTTAGTCTTTCCCATTAATTCCCATTATTTTGTCTCCCACTTTGCTTTCTATACAGTAACTTATGATTTTAATGATGCATGTGTTGTCAAATTACAGGTCAAGTTTGAATTTGAGTTTTTTGTCATTTGTTAATGAAAGTTATCAATTAAGCAAAATCTTGTTATTCATTCATTCATTCATTCATTCATTCATTCATTCATTCATTCATTCATTCATTCATTTATTTATTTATTTATTTATTTATTTATTATTGATTTGTTTGCTTGTTTGTTTGTTTGCATGTCTTTCTGGTTTATTTGTCTGGTTCATTTGTTTTCTTAAATTTTTTAAATATTTCCTTAATGACAAAGGCACAAAAGAAACACTTTTGTTTACAGTATTTATAATTCTATAATTCTATTACAGTAAGAGTTCATCTATGGGACTTATCTGGTAGTCCAGAATACATAGATGTTAGAAATGAGTTATATAGCCAGACAGATACAATATTTTTAGTATTTGACGTCACAAACCAGGCTTCATATGATAGTTTAGAAACATGGTTAAAAGAAATAAATAAATATTCAACAGGTAGTCCAGACATTGTGTTAGTAGCAAATAAGGTAAGTATCATATTATTTATTTATTTATTTATTTATTTATTTATTTATTTATTTATTTATTTGTTAATTTATTTTATTTATTTATTTATTTATTTATTTATTTTTATTTATCTATTTTATTTATTTATTTATTTATTTATTTATCTATTTATCTATTTAATTTTTTATTTATTTATTTATCTATTTAATTTTTTATTTATTTATTATATCTATCTATTTATTAATAATGTAAAAATCTGTGTGTATTATGTTTTGTGATTCTTATATATGACATGAAAATCATAAAAGGCACTTATAATGATTAAAAAGCACTGATGTTAATGTTTCTTTTAACCAATGTTTAATAAAAAATAATAATAATAATAATGATATATGTAATAATAAAGGATTATTATCTACAGTTGTTAAAAATAGCCTATAAAATGTTTTAGAGTGGAGAGTGAAACATGAATTGGGTTATGTCGCTTGTTAAAGTTTATTAGGCTGTAAGATGTACAGTAGTAAAAAATATGTATTTATTCATTTAGAATGTTTCTAATGTCAGCTGTTGATTGAATGTCAGAAATTTAAAAAAAAAAATACAATTTTTCTGTAATGCTGATCAAGGAGAGTCACAATAGCAAATCTCCATAATACACATAGTTTTAACTGTAATATCCATTTTAAAATTATATTTCCTAGATGGAAAAATAATTTTCTTCACAAATAAAAACAACCATTTTCAAAAAGGTCCATTTATATACATAAAGAAACAAAACTATCATACATGTATACAGCCAGATTGAATTTGAATTTTCAGGAAAATTGTAACTTTTTCAACTAAGAGTTGTTGCCCTTTGTTCATCTCTGT
The DNA here is from genome assembly GCA_029721355.1 of Tegillarca granosa. Classification (NCBI taxonomy): domain Eukaryota; kingdom Metazoa; phylum Mollusca; class Bivalvia; order Arcoida; family Arcidae; genus Tegillarca; species Tegillarca granosa. The sequence goes on along the minus strand of CM056597.1, from coordinate 40,020,615 downwards.
AAAATGAACATCTCATCAGCAATTAGAATAAAATCATACTAAATTATATATGAATTATTTTATATAAAAATGTAAATTTCAGACTGACATGAAGGGCAAGAGAATTATATCCAGTGCTGATACAAAGAAGTTCGCACAATCACACAAAATCCAGTAAGTCTTAGTGTAATATATGTTTCATATTCAATGAAAATTTTAAAAAAATCATTTGATTGCTTTCAAGTAGTTAACCTGGACATATTCACTTTTTTTCTCCAAGTTTACTTATGATATTTATAACTGTCAGTGAAATTAGAATTATATGTAATAAAAAATATAGAAATAGAAATACAAGAAGAATTAAAATTTATTTATTTTTCTTTTTGGGACATTAATTTTTGCTTATAACATTTCAGTATTGCATTCCAGTTCAAAATTTTGAAAAATAGTTGTTGTTTTTTTTTTTAACAGTGTTTCATTTGCATCAGATACAAATTTATTACACCTGAATATGTTATTTTTAGATTGTATGAAACATCAGCATCTACTGGAGATGGTATAGACAAGTTATTTACAGATATTTTATGTGGTATTATAGAAAGGAAGAAACTACATCTAAGATCACAACAATTAGCATCTTAATGTATAATGACTGTAATAATGTATGCATTATGGGTTTGTTCAAAAATAAGACAATTGTGTCCTGCATCTATAAAAAGAAGTTTGTGTATAGCAATGACCAATTTTCTGTTAAGTAATGAAACAAAAGGTGAAAGACTTGAAAGACTTGGACATTTGGATATTGGATATGTAATTGTTGTGCTTTTAACTGATTGTTTTGAAAGAGGGGTGTGTGTGTGTGTGTGTGTTATATTTTAAAAGGACATTCAAAGTGCCAAAACACATCATTTTTTGTCATAAACATGTCTGGAAAGCAATATCATATACCTCATTCCCCCACCATGTTTATGTGATAGATGCATAGATAAGTAGATAGGTATAATAGTGGCAAATCATTAGATACAATGGCTTTGTCACATAAAGATTCACTGACAATGGTTCTAGTCATTTGAACTAATACTGTAATCATTACTAAAAACTTCTCAGTAATTTAATACAGTTCTTCTCTTTTGGTTTAGTGGGGCTTCGGTGGCCCAGTGGTCTAAAACGCATGCTTACGGATCACAGTGCCTCTCACTGCCTGGGTTCGAATCCCATTCGGGACAGATCCTAGTGTGAGAAAGTTTGTCAGTTCGCTTGCCAAAGGTCAGTGGTTTTCTCCGGGCACTCCGGTTTCCTCGACCATACCAGAACTGACTGCCTCGAAATAAGTGAATGAATCTTGACTGGGGCATAAAACACCATTATTCCACTCCACTCCACTCTCTTTTGGTTTAAATTAAATTCTTATCACAAATTTACATAGATTTAGCTGTGAATTGTGAAGTTTTGAATTAAGCTGGAAAGTTTTCTTTATGTGTCTCAAGGTTCAAAAAATGATTTAAAACATCAATGAATTGTTAAGAATGTCAGTTTTTATTGGCTGTATTTTCTGTGTTGCGTTTTTGTTTAATCCTGTTGTTTTTTTTTTTTTTTTTGTTTTTTTTAAATATTGAACATTTATTTATTTTTTTGTATACAATGTATGGAGTTCATCATTTTAAATATAATATTTTTGTGATATTTTTTATGTTTTATTAAAAATTAATAACTTAAGATCTGCGATACAAACAGTTTGTAATATATATTAAGTACATGTATCAAGATGTTTTTTAACTTAACCATGTTGATTTTGCATTGATAATTAAAGTTCAGGTTCAAATATATGTACCTGTACTATGTTGTTTGGAAAATATTAAAAAATGTGAAGTGATATTTTGTGGAACTGTTTTAAATTAGTCAAGTGTAGGAGCAAAAGCAGTTAATATTAGTTACTATTGCAAGCCTATGCTAATCAAGGCCCTTAAAAAGTTTTATGGCCGTCATCAGAAAACTGTTCGTAAATTTGAAGTCAGTGCTGTATCCAAACAGTATACTGGATATATTGACTTCCATAGTTTTTTGTCCCTTTTATTCTCAAAATTTATTTTGCACGTGATGAATGGAAGTTCGTGAAGGTGTATAACTGAATTGGCCAGTTTTCAAAGTTTTTACTTTTTTACTTTTTTTGATTGTGATTTGGACTTAGACTGGAATGTTTGTGTTTTATTAGTTCCAGTTGTTGTTGCTTGTATCTATCTTTTGAATCAGGGACATACCATTGACAAAACTATTTCTAGAGGAGGAGAGGGATTGCATCAAACCTGAAGATTTTTTAAAAAATTAATGATTGCATTGCTGTTAAGTTTCCAGGTATCATCCAATAATATATGACCATATCTGAGTTTGATTTTAACAATTTAGTCAACAGTTTGTTTAACTGCCTTGAGAGTGGAAGGTCTTGGGTTCAAACCCGGATCATTTATAAGATACATGTACTATTTTTTTGGCCTGGCAGACGTTATTGAAAGGACAAAGTATCGACTGGTTTACCCGGTGTCAGGCTAATATAACGGGAAAAAGTGGTATGCATATCTGCACGTACTGACTCTGTGGGCTGGCAGCTCAACAAAAATTGCAAGCTAGTATGCAAGGCAGATGATAATACACGCTCGCACATGTCACGCATACATACGGGTTTGTTTTCTAGAGATTAATAAACTTGCTTTCTTTGCTTATAACTGAAATATTGCTGATGCGATATTAAACAACATAACCACTAACCAACAAGTACATGATCTTTACTCCAGTTTTCGATTTATCAATGTTTGTTTTCTATTTTAAACCTGCAATGTACAAAGTTAACAAAGACATATAAGCGACAGTGTCTAGTATTTAGGTGTTAACGTACGATTTTCAAAGATGGGTAAAGTTAGCTACCGGCAATTGCCTACTAGAAGGTAACTTTTCTTCTACAAGTAGCCAGTTACTAGTAGCTTACTTTACCGATCTGGCCCCAGTTTCACACTCATTCAACTGAGTGTACACTCAACTCATATTCGGGAATATTTCAATGTGAATTTCTGAGATATTACACAACTGAAATTAAATATCTAATGTAACATTTAAATTGTTTAGTGTAGAATTGTTGAACATAACAAAACATCGTCCAATAAAACTAAAAAATTTTAAAAATATTGATGTGAGAAAAATTGGAATATTTGAGTTGAGTGTACACTCAGCTGAGTGAATGATTGTGAAACTGGGGCCAGATCATCAATGGCTCCATATAAAGTTAAATTTATGTAAAAATAATAACAGTTCTTGATATATTTCTATTAGCTAATAAAATGCGGAAAATATGTTGATTTTCAACTAGTCAACAACAACAAGGATAAGAATCATTAGCAATAATTTTTTTATAAAATCATGAAATCATTCTTTACCTTACCCAAATAGGATTATGATATGACTGCTTGTATTAGGCAAATTAAGATTATTATTGGTTTATCGTGCAAAGTAAAATAATAATTCCAGATCTGTTTATCTTGTGATAGTAGATCAATATGGTTCGATTTTATGCATGTATGTCAGATTCTTATAACGCTAAGTAGAACTTCTTTGAATACATACTTTCAATGCTGCTGATAAACGTTTATTAGTCCTAGTATACAAACAATGCAACAATTAAGTTTCTTGTTGCTGTAATGAACGATATTGTATTAAAAATTTATACTAAGAAGATCAGTTTACTTTCGTATTAGTTAGTTCGAACCTATCAATCTATCTTTTTAAAACAAGTTTATCTTGCTCAGTCTGTTTTATTCGCTTCTAGTCGTAAGCGTCCTCTGTAACGGCCTCGGTTTTGACTCTCATCCGAAAGACTATTCTGGTAATGACCTATTTACGGCTCTAGTATGGACAGAAGAAAATCATCTCAGAAAATTTCCAAGTCCTGAGTGAGGATTGAACCCACAACCATTGACACTTTAAAGCCGGTGACAGTATCTTGTCCGCCCAAGAATTATACGGATTTAAATGTCTCGCCAGGTTAGTTTTTCATCGAGTAGAAAATACATTACTTTCATAAAAAAAACTTTCACATTTTGACACGCCACCGTCGCTTACGATGACGACACCGAAAAAGTAACACCTAAGTCTCGCCTTATGGCAATGCCAGGCTCGACAAAAAACAAATGGTGTCCATACATGTACAGTATTCAATAATCTTGAATGTTCATACACATATATAAACCAAGAAATCCAATGCTTTAGAAAAAAACACGCTTCATTGATTTGACAAGCATGTCCTAAGGTACGGATTTTTGATTATTTAGTATTAAAATCTCTAAATGAATGTTTAAAAAAAACCTAAAAGTCTAACGTACGTTACTAGATATACAATGTAGCTTGCACAGCCGTAGCGGAATATTATATGACTATAAGCGCCATTTACAAATAGTTCAACGGAGAATCATTTTAATAGACAGAAACAGATCTATATTCACACGTTAGTGCTCCAGTAAAGTGTATATACAGAATTATATTTTACTATGACTGTTTGAGTTGACAATCAAAATCACATTGCTTGGTTTACAAATCGCAACCAGCACATGCCATATACTGTTTTCCAGAGTTCAGTATTTTTCTTTCTTTCTTTCTTTCTTTCTTTCTTTCTTTCTATGATTAAATATCAACAGTAATCCAATAATTTCTGAAAAAGGGTATAAAATGGAGTTTAAACATTGTAACAAATAAATAACACTTGTACCTTTTAAATATATTTAGGTCATCTGTTTCCATACGCAAATCTTTTTAAAACAGATTACATGTATGTTCGCTTATTGCATTCACCAAAAGTGCATATCTGCTAATCAAATATAGATATAATGGAGTTTAAAGACTTTGTTTGATAAATTAAAACGATAAGAATTATTTAAAATTAAATTTAAGTTTTATTGGAGATGTTTATCTATTTTGACACTAGATATTAAGGTAAATGCATTCAAATGTAAGCAACTAGACACAAGAAATTCCATAATTAAAAACATTACAAAACCCAAAACTCTACAAAGCAAAGAGTCTCCAGATTCTTCCTTTACTTATAAAATCGCAACAATTGTTTTGGACAGAGAAGAAAACCACCAACCAATGACAAGCGAACTAACAGTCTCGCACTAGGACCTGCTCGATCGGGATTTGAATCGAGGCGGCGAAAAGTTTTGCTATTTGCAAGCCGGCGCTTGAGACTACCTGGGCATAGGGACTTCATTTTAAGAAAGAAGAGATTCAACAGCAAAACTCTGAACGGTTTATCAACATTGGGAAATCAATGAATATACAGAAAAGGAGAAACCGAGAAGAACTTGGTAGGGAGAAGAGAATATTATACACCTGATAAAATTATACGCTGTTCGAAAATTATATGTTTGTCTTGGCACAGATCCAGAACAAGTTTTAGTTACTGAATGTTTATTTTAAGAATTACCACAAAGATATACAATATTAAATCGTTTTGTATCGGAAGTTGGTATTGCCAACTTACAAAATAGTCTCTGACCTGTATCGACGTATTGATAAAGGACTTTGGGAAAATTGATGTACTTATTAAAACAATAATAAATATAAATAGGCATAAAAGGTATATTCATTATACCAAATCGGGCGCCATAATTAAAATATATCGAACGCTCATTTTTAAATTTGCTTAAACCAAAAAGGTGTTATTTGGATAATGTCTTCTGTTTTTAAAATATTTCACGATAATAGTTTGGTAGTTTCGCAAAAAAATTCAAATTTAAAGTGCTAAACAATGTATATCTAATGCCCGACCAAAGTCGATAATGCTTTAACTAGTGACCTTAGTGATCATAAAGTATTTTTTGAATTTTTTTTAAAAATAAATACTTCAAAAATCCTTATGACAATAATTTTTCAATGTATTAAACTATAAAATTCAAAAATTGCTTTATGTAATTTGCATATGCTTGTCTTATCCAGTTTTCATATTTTGTTTGGTTTGTTGTGTTTTTGGTTCCATCTGCTATTGTATGTATGTTTTTGCAACAAATTGGTATTTTTCATTCCAATGGTTTGATATACCCTGAAGTAATCCATCAACATGTTTACATTGAATACCAATTAATCTTGATAAAAATACTTTGGTTTTTATAACTCCTCATTGTTTCAGCACCTTGTTCAATCACTATTCCCAGCATGTATTGGTCAATACTCCGCCGATGTTGCAGGGATAGAAGGCATTATAGTCAATGTGTCGGTCGTTAGGAATTTTCAATCCGTAAAATTAATCCTTTCATCATTTCACTGACGCCGTAGCAATTTAAGGTGCTATACTTAAGTGTGTGTGAGAGTATTACAACAACAGTGAAGATTAATTGGGATTGATTTTTCTACAATGTTGTCAATGTTCAAACGACCCGTAGCAGAATCTCGTATAACACCTTATCGATGTGACAGACAATTGGTCTATCGACTTATCTTACCTGTCGGAGGTTCCACACAGGTACATGAATGATTATGGTGAAAATAATCGGTATTTCGACATATGCAGGAAGCAAACCATTTCTATAATTTCAAATACCTGGAATTGTCTAAGACTGAAAAGTAACGTTTGAAAATCCAAACGTAGTTTATCCTGAGTTTTGTTCACAGAATATCGATTTCGTTTAACTAGTTGTGTAAACTTTTATACAAACAGTCTTCCGCTAATTGCAAAAAAAAAAAAAAAAAAAAAAAATTTATTCAACACGTTTAACAAATCCATTACTTTTGTTTAATGATAAGAATACCAATGCAAGATGCTTTTTGGTAAAATTTTATAAATTTGATTTAAATAATGGGGTTTAGTTTCATCACAATAATAAACCTAAAAACTGTCGACAATGCTTATTTACTATGATTAACTTGCATTAGATAAAAAAAATGTACAACCAAAACACCTGCTTTGAACACAATTTCTACACTTTTAATTGACCGCTTCTTGTTAGCAATAAGACGTTTGGATTTTCTCTTGATAGTGGTCCCAGTATACGTATGCATTTTGTTATTATGTAGCTTATGTGTTTCATTTTCGTATTTACTCGTTTGTTGTTTCTTTCTTTCTTCTTTTTTAAATTTTTATTTTGTATTTATTTTTTTATGATAACGAAGTACTTGTTTTTTGGCACACTATTATTTAAATCTATACCGAAGATTTGGCTCTACGTTTAAAAATTTGGCTTTGCATCGAGCAGAATGGAAGAAAAAGGGAAATATAAAATATTCACACCTGTCTGTTGAGAATCAGCGTGAGTGTCTTTACTTTCAAACATTTTTCATATCTCCCTTGTCCCTAGGTACCCGCTGCTATCACTTACGCATAAATTATATTGTTGACAAAGAGAGCCAGACTCTCTTGAGCTGCCAATCGTGACACAAATAAATATTGTACTATGTTTAGAAATTTCATATAGAGTTACGACTTATATTTTTTATGATTTGAATATTCAGAATTTTTAGATATTTGCCACACACCAGAATTTTTTCTGTGTTCAACTCTTCATTCTTCCTTTTGATAAGTGGAAAGGTCGTGGGTTAGAACTCGGGTCTGACCCAAGACTTGAAAGTGGGTAGTGACTGTTCTTTCGCCAAGCACTCGGCATTATGAAATGAAAGTCACGGTTCTTTCGGATGGGAACTTAAATAAACGAGGTCCCGTGTCATGGCAGGCGTGGCACGATAAAGAACCCTGCTGTATAATGCCATCAGCGCAACGCACAGGCAAAATTTCTGCACTTTCGCCTATAGCTGGCGACGTCTCGATATAAGTGAAATGTTCTTGACTAGGACGTTAAACACCATTACTCAACTCAACTCTTCCTTTTAGTTACATTGTAAATATGTATTGGTTTTGCGACAAAATGAACTAAAGCCGATGACCTTTTCGATAAAACCTAAATTTTCGGACTATGACGTCACTAGTTTCCAATCAGTCATTCAATTATACTTTCTAGTAAAATAATCTTGATAAGAGACATTTACGGACAAATAATGACAATGACGTCATACTTATAAATTTTATGATTCTATTCAGTTTTTATGCAGGTTGATGACGATACGATCATTGGGTAAACGCAATTCAAAGACATTGAGTGTGGGTTTATGCCCATGATTTTAATTATTGATGTAGAAGAAAATCCAAACATAAACACAGTGTCTAATGTTAATGCCATAAAAATGCATTGATTAAAACTGAAGACATGGGATGAAATCTTACCCTTACAACATTAAAAAAATATCAGGAACCACGCATGGACGATCGTCAGATAAAAACCATTAACTGAAAGACTCGTGATTGGTCTATAATCACCAAGCCATATTTAGCGCAGTAAACGTGGATTTTTGATTACACCAAACTGTTACAAAATGTCATCATATGTCATTAAACTCAATGTCAGTAATTAAAATTCCATTTCAGCATAAAAACTTTATTTCACGAAATAGAACATATAATTACATTACTAATTTCAATTAAACTACATTAGAAGCTCAATCTTTATCATTTTTTACATTTCTTAAACCACATCCCGTTTAGGATTTTACTTGCTGTGACCTAATTACTTGTTTGGTAAAGCTGGTATTTTGTTGATGTCGTGTATTGTATTCTAGTTTTTGTATGACAAAAACTCATTAGTTCTAGATCGTTATTGATTCATTTATTAGTTTTGTCATTATTATGTTTAAATGCCGTGACCAAAAATGTATTATTATTAAAACTAAAATTTATAAATATTTAGTAGCTGACAACAACTTTGTAAGGGAAACAGGGAAACTATCCAATCGTTTAATTAATCGTACAAACATATATGCAAGTATGCCTTGGAGATTTAATGACAAAGAATTCATGTTTTCTTTTCAGAGTAATTTCCGGATTTCATCACGTAATTGGTATTTACATTTATTTTTTTTTTTCAATGTTGATAGCCTGGATATTTTATCAAAGATAGTGATGCTGTTTCTGTAAATTAATTATTGTTATGGTACATCTTAATTTACAAATCGGAACACTATCAAGCAGAAACACACCTAAATGTTTCGGAATACATGAACTACCTTATTGATAGACATAAAAAGAGTTTTTTAAACTTTATGAAACGCATCCGAAATACAGTTACATATTTAAAAAAAACTTTTTTCAACCCCGAAAGTACAGTAAAAAGTTAATATATCTATAAATACATGTGTGTATTGTTTACAATGATCGAGTTAACATGTGTCATAAACCACTTTTTCAATTTAATTATAAAATACATTCAAAAAGTGGTATATGACAAAATATTGTCATATACCACTTTTTGATATATGACAATATATTGCCATATACCACTTTTTGAATGTATTTTTATGATTAAATTCAAACAGTGGTATATGACACATGTCATTGTGAAAAAAAAATTGTATCCGAGCGAAAGAAGTTGTAATTTTACCTTTAATTTTATATTTTGAAAAAATATTAATTGTTCGAGCGATCGTGGGTAATCGAGTGAACGAAGTTCGAGCTTTCGAGGTTAATTTACATAGAATAATATCATAGGAAATTGTTTGGGACCGACATATCCGGGGTATTCGAGGTAACGACGCTCGAGCGATCGAAGTTTGAATATATATATATATATATATATATATATATATATATATATATATATATATATATGTATGTATATATATATATATATATATATATATATATATATATATATATATATATATATATATATATATATATATATATATATATGTATATATATATATATCTTGTGTAGAACATCAATTTATATATGACAAAGAAGTATATGTATATTCTTAGAGTCAATCATCTAGCCATATAGATCTGATAAATTTTGTATAAACAGCACTTATATGAACCTCATTTATGTTAAAGATTCAATAACTGTTTCATTCTCTAGTAATTGAAAATAGGAATGGTCCTAAACAAAAAGATAGATATAAAGTTATTCTGATCGGCCATCTCCATATTGGTGTTCAACAAGTACCATAAACCGTGACACACACACACACACACACACACACACACACACACACACAACAAGCTTCAAGTAACTGAAAAAACTTGCAAGAAACACGAACGGTCAGTTGTTTTGTTACGGTATGTTATTTCAGATACCTTTTAAAGAGCTGTTTTTATGTAAATGTGTTACATGATCAATGAATCTTTATAGCAGTGAGTGCAGATTTTATGCTGTTGATTTCATTTGACCAGATTACCATCACCTTGGAAGACAGAAGAAACGGCTTATCTTAGTATCGATAGCTTTGCATCACGCCAACTATCGTGCCGCCTTTTCCACTCCAGTTTAAACTGGATTGTATTATATATATATAATTACATGTCAGAGAAGTGCAACTAGCAACTAAATATAAGCAAAACATAAAAACAGAGCTGTATTTCAACCGTCTTTTATGTAATCTAGAATCGAAAGGAAAACAGATGCTATGCTCATTTTAAAACATTCCGAGAATTTCTTCACTGGTTTTTGATAAAAAAACTAACATAATCTTATGACGATCTTGTTTGACTAGATGTCCCACGATTGTCTCTATCGTCATTAATTAGCAGCCTATGTTAGAATTGTTTTGCTACCATTAATAATTGTTAAAGTTATTATTATTCCTACATAATTCAAAATTTTCCTGACAACAAACTCCTTAACAAGGCCTCTTCAGATCATTGAAGAGTTGCTTTTATCCAACTTTACACGACTTTTAAAGATCCCAATGAACAATTTATATTAGCTATTATACATGCGTACCAAACAAAAACCATTGTTTTGCGTAGTCATGACGACAGGTGATGAAACAAACATTCAAAAGCATTCTGATCAATAAAAGTAATAGAGTAACACCAGCTCTTAGTAATCATTGCATATAGATTTGATAAAGGTGTCATTTGCAATATTATATATCATCCTTTAGAAATATTTTCTAAATTTCAAACTGACTTAGAAACGTCCCAGATTGAGAAACCATATTTGATAATTCTATTGTTTGATGGTAGTTTTGTGAAGTGGTATTGTCTAGGTTATCAATCGATGAAGTAGTGGATAGCTTTATACCTATATATCAACATCGATTGATCTGCTTTAAACAATTGAATAGGATAAATTATTTAAGATATTATTGATCAGTTTTTATAAATCACCATTATACTGCAGAAACCGAAACTCGCTTAGTTTGCCAATGTCTCTACGTAAGAACAAATACGATTGAATCAAGTACCTTTGGAATCTTTTTAATAAGGTGGATGAATTCGACGGACATTGATAACGTTATATACGAGGTATGTACTTGCAGATGTACCCTATCAAAGATGTGTTATAGTTGACATTACCTCCGTCCAGGACTAAACATGCTACTTTACTTGAATACTTATGCTGGCAGATACAACTGTTTAAAAATAAGCACTTTTTTACTTTTCAGTTAAAAAGACTTTTTTGATTTTGTTAAAAACACTTTTTTTTTTGTTTTTGAAAAACTGAAAAATGGGAGGTTGTGGGTCGAAACACGGCGATCCTAAGAAATCGTATTTAATAGAAAGTTTGGAAGGCCATGAGGCTGGAATAAATTGTATGGCTTTGAGTGAAGATGGTTCTGTGTTAGCTACCGGGAGTGAAGATAAAACAGCTAGACTCTGGAGTACTAAAACTTATTCTTGTGAGTGTATCGGCATTCTGAAAGGACATGAAGATTATATAAATTGTATTTTGATAGAGGACTGTTATGTTGTGACTGGTGCTGCCGATAAAACTATACGGAAATGGGACGTCAGCACGTGTGAATGTGTACTAATTTGTCGCGGACACACATCCGTGATCTACCGTATGATATGTACGGGCGATTTTATATTCACAAGTTCGTATGACCGCACGGCAAGGTGCTGGGATTTTGATAATGGTGAGTGCCTTAGAGTATTTAGAGGACATAAAAGAGGTGTGTATCCCCTGATTTTTATTCCTGCTGATGACGATGAGGTCGCGGAAGATAGCTATGACTTGGAAGGAAGTAAGGATATTCTTATAACGGGTTCGGCGGATTTTACTGCCCGTACATGGAATTTTGAAACTGGACAGTGTATGAAGGTTTTTAAAGGACATACAGGTGCGATAACATGTATGGCTACTGACACATTAGGCCGGATTTTGTTCACCGGGAGTACGGACCATTCTATACGAAGCTGGAATCTTCTCAAAGCCGAACAACTGAAGATTTTTGAAGGACACACAGGCTCTGTTATATGCATGCAGGTAATATACATCTGTATCTTAAAATATTCTGTTAAAAAAATTAATCTTGTGTAGTCAATTTTAATCGTTGGCTGCTGTTTGAGAATATGTTAAGTGTTGTTTTTTTTAATTAGTAAATACATGTACTACTTTGATAAAAAAAAACCCACATGTTGTAACTCTCAATAGCTTACCGGACATGATAAAAAGTAACAAGAAATTTAATAATTATTATTATTATTATTATTATTATTATTATTATTATTATTATTATTATTATTATTATTATTATGTTATAAGTGATTTAATAACAATAATAGTGATAATAATAACAATAAAATTAAATTTAGAAAATTCTAAGTTTTGAACCAACAAACACTGGCTTCCAAAATACAAGTTCACTTTGGGTGCTAATTATATACATGTATAGTCATTCTGATCTTGTTAAGTTTTGTCAATTCTATTTTTGTGGACACGTAACTTCGACAAATAACTTTCATTTCACGACAATATTAAACACTTTGTTTTACACGTATGATTGGAAAACACACGGTACAAACGCACAAATTGTATATATATCAACAAATGAAACAGGGCTAGTTGATTTTTAATTTGACTGAACTATGTTAAAATTGTAAACGAC